>PVJS01005439.1:0-64173 GCA_004027185.1 Glis glis | reverse complement strand
TTTTTTATACTTTATTTTGAAACCGGGTCTCACAAAGTTGTGGAGGGCCTCACTAGGTACAGAGAGAGAGAGAGAGAGACAGGGAGAGAGAGAGAGAGAGAGAGAGAGAGAAAGAGCTGAGGCTGGCCGCGAACCCGGATCCTCCGGTCTCCGCCTCCCAAAGTACTGGGATTACAAGCGTGCGCCACCACGCCTGGCTCAGGATCCCTAATTTTTATACAGGATGTCATCTGGCATCTGTCTACATTGATTTCAAAGTGAACTTTCTTTAATCAACCCTAAAATATATTAAGATTCAATGCATTTGCCCAAAATCAACTTTGACCTGACCACCATCCAGGAGAAGCATGGTGGGAATGGCTCCTTGAGAGCCCATGTCTCCATATTCTCTGAGTTCATCATGACCTGCCAAGTAAGATCAAATCCACCAAATACTCAGCCATAGGCAGGGTAGTGCCTCAGACGGCTTGAGACACAAGGAGGCTTTATTGGCTCGCTGTGACTGAGTGGTAGACCCTGCTCCAAGGTAGCAATCTCAGATGAATCTTGGGAACCTCCACGCCGTGCAGCCAACTACTGCCCACAGCACACCTGCAAGCCACAGAAAGTTGATTTATTCACCAGCTGCAACCAGGGAAACTGCACCCACTGGGGTGGGTGGGGAACAGTGAGTGTCTCAGTAAGGAGGAATCAGAAGGAACTTAATTGGATTTGGGCTCACATTAGGTGATTTTGGTGGAGTGTCCAAAGAAGCACAGGTATGCCATAGATTGTGTGCTCTTAGAGACAGAGGCAATACTGTGATTAAGTATCTTGAGTTTTTTTTTTAATCAAGAAAAAGGAAGGAATAAAGTAGAGCTATGATTGGTAAAGAAACACCATCAATCCTGTTAGCTGGGCAAGGGGGATATTTGGTAGTTTTTGAGGTTTGCACAGTGACCTTGGATTTTTTTGTGCTTAAACATGATTGCAGCATTGTCTTGTTTTTGTCTGACTTCGCATGTTCACAGAGCGAACTTGTCAGTTGTTGATGAGTTTGTAACTTGTAAGACTGTTTGTGTTCCACAGGAAAACTGCATAGCCAACCTGCAAGTGCCAGGCCACCTCCTAGCAACATGATAGATATTAGGCCAAGCTGTTGGGGACAGTTTTCTCCTCAGAGCTCTATCCTTCTATTAGCTTGAAGAACGGTATTACCATTTATGTGCATCGAATATGATTGATATTGACAATTTCATATAGCTCAACTTACACTAACTTAGATCAAATGCATACTTAGTCTACATTAGTTTAAAACATACCAACTACGTCTTTTTTGTATTACAAAATTTGTTATGGATGCCATTTTAAATAAAGAATCAATATACAGAAGGGTCAGACCAAGAAAAGAACAAGATATATATTCTGCAGCCCAGTATAGAAGAAAGAACACATACGTGTTTTGGAAATAGACCTGAATTCAAATTCTGACAACCACATATTACTTACGTAACATTGAAAAAGTTGTGTATTCTCTCTAAATGGCTATAAGATGACTGGGATAAAAAGTGTCTATCAAATACTAGGCATTCAATAAAAATTAGTTCCACTCTTTTCTTTTAGATCTGCAACTGAATGCTATCTCCAGTGTTTTCTCAAAGCTTAATATGTCATTATCATAATGAATACTTCCTAAAGAATAGGGCTAAGAAACACATTCTTAAAATTTCAAACGAGTGTGTGGTTTTTGGTGTCATGTACAAGTCATTATTCTATTTCTATTTAGACCCTACCTGTCAGGAAATCCACATTCTCGAAAAGAAATATAGTGGCCAATTGCAATAACAGCTTCGAGTTTCTAACACATCTACTTCCTTATTCTTTATCATTTCCAAACTTTCTTTTGTCATTATTTCAAATGTCTTCTATATATTTTTCTTACTTTTTAAAGCCCCTTATATTGTGTTTTAAATTCAGGGAATTATGACTTTAAAAAGTAGTAAACCAGGTGTGGTGGCTCATGCCTGTCATCTCAGTACTTGGGAGGCTGAGACAAGAGGATCCCAGGTTCAAGGCCAGCCTAAGCAATGCTAAGTAACTTAGCGAGTCCTTGTTTCAAAATAATAAAAAAAAAGAGTGGTGGATGTATCTCAGAAGTAGCATGCTCTTGGGTTTAAACTCCAGTACCAAAAAAAAAAGTATGTCAATTATCCTTTTTTTTTGCGGTACTGGGGATTGAACCCAGGGGCATTCTACCTCCAAGCTACACCCCCAGCCCTATTTTTTATTCTTTATTTTTGAAACAGGGTCTCACTAAGTTGCAGAGGGCCTCACTAATTAGCTGAAGCTGGCTGCAAACCTGCAATCCTCCTGTCTCCCCTCACAAGTATTGGAATTACAGGTGTGCGTGACCATGCCCTGTTCAGTTATCCTTTTAAATGCTAATAAAATTCAAGAAGGTAAACAATATAATTGATTATTAATTATGTAATATTTACTACAATTAGTATGTGGCCTGAATGAACATATAATAGTACTTTATAATATACCACAGTATTTTAATGCATTGTTAGGACTTGGAAGACATAATGGTAATTTCTGATTGGTTTAAATTTGGGAGGAAACATGAGAGGTGGGACACAGAGGTAACCTGCAGATCCTTTGCTATAGTTGCTCTTGAGAGTAGAATGATAGTTATTATATCTCTCCTCTGCCACCTGTCAGAATTTACACATCTCTCAACTACAACTTATGTGGTGTATAGGGCTGGTTGATCAATTGACATCAACTCTCCATTTCATCCTAAGCACGTGGTTGTTCAGTTTCTCTTCCGAAGTGACTTCTCTCTTGTGTAATAAAAAAACATAAAATAAAATAAAAAAGTAGTCCCCATTTCACTTACATGCCGCTTCTCCAGACTTCCCTGCTACATATTCCAATTTTTCTCCTTTGAGATCCCTGTCTAGGTATGCTATTTACTATTGCCTGTGAGGCTATCAATATCCTTACCTCAAGCCACTTCTCTCTTCATAAAAGTAGAAGGAAGTTTGTTATAGTGACAAGATTTTGACTTGCCACTGCTCTCCTGGCCACCTAAGAGGTATCGTGCAGCATCCTGAGGACCTGCCACTCATTGCTTGTCTGTTCCAATGCACATAATGCCACCCTGACATCAGTGTGTTGATCTGTAGAGCTTAAAACTATAGTTCAGTTTGCTTCAAGAAAGACCATGAAAAATGCTGCAAATATGAACTGTTTCTAATACATTCTTGGTGCGCTAAATATATTCACCAACTTACTAGTCACATACAATGTACTGCAAATTATATTAATTTACTCTAGTAAAGATACAACATGCAACACAGAGGAT
Organism: Glis glis; assembly: GCA_004027185.1. Taxonomy (NCBI): domain Eukaryota; kingdom Metazoa; phylum Chordata; class Mammalia; order Rodentia; family Gliridae; genus Glis; species Glis glis. Next base: position 60,824 of record PVJS01005439.1, on the reverse strand, counting down.
GAAACTGGGGCTATCATCATTAAATTTATCGTAGTCCAGTCTTATATTCAGGGATCCATATTATTGTTACAGGAACCAAACTGGTAAATTAAATGAGGCCATAATAGGAAAAACCAACCCTGTATCCTTAAGTTTTTGAGGGTAGCATTAAGCTGTCAGGGTATGATACTGTCTTTTTGTTGTTGTTATTTTCGTACTAGAGGTTGTACCCAAAGGCATTCTGCCTCCAAGCTATACCCTTAGCTATTTTATTGTTATTTTGAAACAGGGTCTCACTAAATTGCTGAGGCTGGCCTTGAACCTGCAATCCCCCTATCTCAGCATTCCAAGTACTGGGATTATGGGTGTGCACCACCATACCCGGCACAAGTGTCCCTACTCTAACAGGAATCTGCAGTGGAACTTTGGGTCCCCAGTTACTAGGGAAAACTTCGACCAAAATCCATCAATACTTGAAAGTCATGAGTGTTCCTCCTTCCCTTATATGAATAACTGGGTAAAGAACTGTAATATGTGGAACAGAAAATGGACTCAGGTTTGGAAAATGGACAAAGATTCATGAATGTCTCTTGGGAATAGTGAATGTCAGTTTATTCATTCCTCAATTCTTTGATCATAGCTAATAAGCAATAGCCTTGTTGGTTACTCATCTATCAAGCTGCTAGGATACCATATTAGCTTTTTCCAAAGCAATGACATCCCATGGTGTATTGGTCAGGGTTCACTAGATCAACAGAATTCACAGAATGAAAAAAAGGAATTTATTAGATCAGCTCACAATGTAGTCCTGAGTTTCGACTGCACGTGAAGAATCAGAGGAATCAGTAGCTGGTCGGGCGGTCTAAGAGCTGGAGCCTTAGGATTGAAGCAATCACCAATTCAGTCCAGTCCAAGATGTGAAGATGAGGAAGCTCTTCAGAGAAATGATGGTGAAGTTTCAGCTCGAAGGCTGGAGGCCGACAATCTCAGACGAGAGCAGAAGATCAAGAAGCTCTTCAAGGAAACGGCAAAGTTGGAGGCCTACGATCTCAGACAAGAGCAGATGCGTTTTCTTCAGGAAGAGTCGCGGCTCCCTTCACGCGACTTTATCCTTCTTTTATCTAAGTCCTGCACCTATCAGAACCCTGCTATCCACATTTAGGGCAGGACTTCTGGTTCAATCCCCTGTTACACAACCAAAGTCACATGATCTTAGGTGGGTCAAGTTGACAGACCAGACCAACTATCACACATGGCTACTATTCTGACTTTACTGTCCACTATGGTAATTATGCCCACCTTATTTCTGATGGTCAAGTGCTGCCTTTCCTCTTGAATTACCCTAATATTCCAACTGCTATCAGGAACCAAGTCTGAAAAACAAACAAATAAAGAAATAATTAAACCTCCTCTGGTACCCCAAGACTACATATAGCACAGGTAATTTGACCTATTTTCATTATGAAGCATTATTTATCTCTAGTCATCTTTCTTTTATTAACATCTATGTGTTCTTTTTTAAATTCAAAATTTTAATTATTTTTAAATATTTAATTATGAAGGATCAATCCAAACTTCCTTAATTTTGTTCTGATTTCCCTTTGGTCTCTTTGAACATATTAAAGAAAGGCTTTCAATTCAATTCCAGAGAGATGTAATTTCTCCTTTAAAAAGTATAGTCACCTATTAAAATCCTTTGAAATTATCATGTTCATTTTAATGCTTTAAAAATTGCTAATAATGTTCTGACCACAACACATTAATTACAATAGTAAATTCAACAACATCACTAATTATTTAATTGTCTCATCTATGAAATGAGAGGGTAGAGCTAGATAATTTACCAGGTCCACGATTTTCACAATTCTTCCTTTCATTCACCAAGCAATTAGTGATTCCAAATTTGCACCAACATTGTGTGAGACATCAGGAAATCAAAGGTGTGCTCTGTGATAGAAAGTGGTATCTTCTCTCAGAACGTGTTTGCCACCTCCACAGTTGAAGGGTTTTGAGTAGCCAAAGACTGACAGACAAAATAAGACTTCATCTCCCAGCCTCCAAACCAATATGATACAAGCTATGAATGCAGTCAAATTCTGGGTCTTCCTTGTCCTCCTCACCTTTCCCCCTTTCTTTCACTGGCTGAAATGGAGATGGAATAAAAATTAATTTCAACTTCAAGTATAGCATGAACTTGAATATGAAGAAATATACATTTTTCATATTGGCCTATTTCATAATGGCAGAAGCTAGATGACTCTCAGAGATGACAAGAGGGAGGCTATTTGGGAAGGAAAGAAGACATCAAAGAGAGACACAGACATCCTGACATCATGCATTTGACATGTCCACTGAGAACTGCTTATGATCAGATGGATGAGAGGAAACCTATTTTGCTAAACCTATCCTTTTATTTTTGTCTGCTTGTTTTCTTTTGTTAAAGAAACTTAATTTTAACCTAATATAGGGTCCCTGGAACAAAGGATGCCACAGTAAACATAGAAGAACATGTTAACTGATGATTGCAACATAAATCAGCAAATGCTTAGATAATAGTATAACTTGGGGTTCCAGAAAAGAAGAATCAACTTCTCTACAAGAGTGTCAACAAAATGTTCACAGAAATAAAGTGACAGTTAGCTGAGTCTTTATGGATAAATAGTATTTTTAGATATAAAAGAAGGTAAGGATATTCCTGGAAGAGACAATATAAAGTGTAAAAATTATATATATTATATACATAATATAATATTTTATATTATATAAAATATAAAAAAATTTGGGACAAGACATATGTTTCTTGGAAAATACCAAGAAGCTCATTGTGACTGACATTTAGGGAATATGAAGGAGGAATGCCAAGATGTTTCATTCGGTGAGATTCCGAAGGCAAATTAAGTCTTAGTCTTTTGTCTTTCAGTAATATGCAGCTCAGAAGATTCATAAGCGGGAGTGTGGTTACATCAGACTTGTTTCTCAGGATGTGAACTCTCATGGCAATTTGAAAGCTAGATGGATTGGAGGACCGAAATATGTGGGAACAAGACTAAGTGCTGTTTGCATTTAAATCACTATCACTATGAACTGCATTATAATGTGAGACTAAAATGCACCAATAAAAGTATATGTATATATATATATATATATATATATATATATATATATATATACACACACATATATTAAAGCTGGGGATGTAGCTCAGAGGTAGACTGCCCCTGGGTTCAATCCTCAGTACTGCAAAAAAAGAAAAAAAAAAGCCAAAATAAAGACATTTTTTTTTTTGCGGTACTGGGGATTGAACCCAGGGGCATTCTACCTCCGAGCTACATCCCCAGCCCTATTTTTTATACTTTATTTTGAAACCACGTCTCACGAAGTTGCGGAGGGCCTCACTAAGTAGCTGAAGCTGGCCGCGAACCTGGATCCTCTGGTCTCAGCCTCCCAAGTACTGGGATTACAAGCGTGCACCACCATGCCCGGCATAAAGACATTTTTATACAAAAAGTTTTAAGCCAAGCAAATAAACTGTTAAATAATAATAAAAACCATGGATAGTGTATAATTTGAATAAAATTAAATACACATTTTACAGATTGACTGACAAATCATTAACAAAAACAATAATAATTATCTTTCTTGCTTATTCTTTATTTCTATCTTAAAATTACTAGTGGGCACCTATGAAATTCAATAAATTATCATTAACAGAAGTTATCAAGGGCCGGGCGTGGTGGCGCACGCTTGTAATCCCAGTACTTTTGGAGGCGGAGACCGGAGGATCCGGGTTCGTGGCCAACCTCAGCGCTCTCTCTCTCTCTATCTCTCTCTCTCTCTCTCTCTCCCTGTCTCTTTCTCTCTCTCTACTTAGTGAGGCCCTCCGCAACTTCGTGAGACCCGGTTTCAAAATAAAGTATAAAAAATAGGGCCGGGGGTGTAGCGCAGAGGTAGAACGCCCCTGGGTTCCATCCCCGGTACCGCAAAAAAAAAAAAAAAAGTTATCAATAGGAATGAAAACGCTTGTGTTAATATACATTAACACATACATATGAATGTGTTTATACATGCTTATGGATGGATGGGTGTATATACACACACAGAAAGATGGGCAGATATTTTGCATGCATGTTTATATATGGCTATCATTAATGAATGAATTTCCAGGAAAATTTTACAAATGTTCTTCTCTGAATGTGGGTAGATTGCAGACTAACCAAGTAATTGATCTGTCAGATAAGCATTCCAAAAGAAGACCAATTACACTAAGACCAAATTATACTTTTCAATTATACAGGTGAATCAATCCAACTCAACATGTCAAAGCATAAAAAAATGTTTTAGAAAAGACAGACAAATACTAAATTTCCCCACATATTACTCAGAAGAGTAAAATGTCATCCTGTCAATATTCGTGTGCTTATGACAGTTTCCAAACCCCACCCATCAAGTCACCTTTATCTTCACTCTCCGGTACTCACCTAAACATATGACTTTATGAATTATTTTTAAAACGTTTTTAATTCTGGAAAGTAAACTGAGAACATAACAAAAACATGCAGAGACCCCATCAGTGACCCCAGTATGTATAATTTCAACTTTCTCCTTCTGCATTTTGTTTTATTTTAAAATCTTGCTTTCCTGGAGGGGGGTATATGATATATAGATTCTGTGTGGTTAATGCATTGAAATATGTGTTACCCAAAGAAATAGGTTAAAAATAAACTCATCTGTGTGTTCATGATATTGTGATGGAAAATTGAATGGCAGTGTAGAGTGAGATGAAGCAGGAGGAATTTCAGAGTCCTTAAGCACTTAAGGTTTGGGTCTTTATTGATGGCAATGAGGTACCAGTGAAGGGTTGTAAGCAAGAAAGTGTTATAATCAGATTTGCATTCCTCAAATGATCTCTCTGGCTCCCATATGGAAAATGAAATGTATGAGGATGAAACGTAAAGACAGATAGGAAGCTCTACTCATAAGCTGTTGGGAAGAAAATGGTAGCTTCAACTAGGTTGTAGTAATGGCAAAGAATCATGGACATATAGGAAGTCAAAAGGACAAGAGTTTGTGAGGGACTGGATAAATGGAATGGGAAGGGGAGAAGTTAAGGGTAATGATAGCATTGTTTAATAGCATGGCAATTTGCTATTTACAAAACTTTCTGCATTTATTCCACTTTTATTACTCTCAATTTTACAAAGGAATAAAGAGAGTTGGAGAGAAGTTAAGAGACTTAATCAGATCTTAAGCAGCTGTTAATATTTGGACCTTATATTTGAACTCAGGAATTCTTTCATTATGTTCGGGATACTTCCTATTGAAAACCCATGAACTTGATCTGTTATGAGATGCAAGTCCCTGAAAAGGGCCTTGAATCAAAACTGAGTACTAATTTGTCTATTCACGTTTCAATTCTAATCTTTCTGGGCGATAAGCCCACTTGATTTGGCACAAACTTCAAAACAAAGAAAGGCAAGGCCACAGCCACACAGCATTCAAAAACAAGGAGAGAAAGAAAAAAGCAAAAAAGAAGAAAAAAAAAAACAAAAGCAGAGAACCCTTCTGCCCCATGATAACACTAGGAGGAGTCATAGTTGTACAAGGTTAACATTATGTCACCAAAACTTGAGAAATGATAATATAAATTAATTCCTCTCTAAGACAGCAAATTTAAGTTCTATTTACCCCAAGCATTAGTCTCAGATATATGGACTGCTGGGTTTCTTATAATGTAAAGAATAGTAAATATTATCAACCTTTATTTCTATTAGAAATATTGTTCATAAATATTTTGGAAATACTGAATTGACATAAGGGCAAATTGATGCACCTGGAGCTAGCTTGATGGAATTCAGGTGGAAAGGTATCTGTGTACCTGAACACATGGTCACAATGCTTCCATATTGTCTTACATGGAGCAATAGGGACATATAAATTTTAATTTGTGATCAGACAGAGAGGGCGACAGTTACCTGAGCTTATTCTAGTAATTTTAGGAAAATTTCCCAACAACTACTGCAAAATCCATAAACTTATGACACACTCTTAGAAATAAAATATCTCTGATACAGTTGAAATTACCTGTAAATCCCCTAATTTGACTCACCTGCCACATAGATGCTATAACCTTGAATTTTTTGTTTATCATTCTCTTGCTTTGTTTACACTTTTTACCAGAGATGTATAGATTGCTAAATATATTATTTTATTTTTGTTTATTTTCTCAATTTTGTATTTAAAAGTCTATCATAATATGCAGTCTTCTGTGGTTTGCTTTTTAAGTTTGGAGTTTTACTCAAAATACCTTAAAATATACCCTAACACAACTGTGTAACTTTGACTTTGAGACTCAACCAACCTAGGAATAAGGAATAATTCCACCCAAAAATTCAAGGTTAAGCTTAACTTCGATTCCTCCACATTCCATCTACCCATAAGCCAAAGCATGGTTTTCTCCACATTACTTTTCCCCACAGTGATCTTTGTTCATTACTGTTGGGAACTTTCTTAAAGGAAATCTAACTTTTGAAAGCCTCAGCAGAGACTGGGAGAGGAAGAGGAAGTGGTTGAGAAGAAGTGCTTCTCTTTTGTAAGTCCTACTGGGAGCTATCCCTGGTGCTGCCCCAGAATCAAACTTTCTAATACCAAATTAGAGTAGAAGATGAGTGTTGATTTGAGCTAGATTAAGCCTCAACTGGTTGAGCTGATGAATGTGATGACAATCCAGCTTGAGTTCTGCAAGTACTTTTGCTATGTGGTGAGCTCTGTGTCCCTACCACACTTCCCCTTTTACTGTATTGACACTACATCCCTTTCTGAGAACCACCATCAATACTACAATCTTATCTCAAAACCCCACTATCTTCAAATGCTGGCTAATGATTATATATATATATATATATATATATATATATATATATATAAAATTTATATTATATATATCATTATATATCATTATATATCATTATATATAATGATTATATATATATGATTATATATAAATAATTCTTATTTATAATATATATTCCCATTCATATAGCAACAAAAATCTGTATGACAGTGTTATCATTTCATTTTATAGATCAGGAAGCAAGCTTAGGAGAAGCTAAACCAAAGTAACACATATAATAGATGCAGTGCTTGACAGTAAGTTTACTTAATTCCAGAGCGATATCCATGTCCCTACTCCTTCAAGTGTAAACTCCTGTGCTATACTTCTTTCTAGAACCCCTGAAAAAACTGCCCTTTTATAAGACAAGAATATTTTAGACTGAATTGTACCATAACACTATTTAAATATAACTTACTTGAAAAAATAACTAATATGTATCATGCACTCTACAAGTGCCAGGAATTGTTCTAAGCATTTACATGAAATCCTTACAACAACTTATGAAATATGATTTTATGCTTTCTCTCATTTCACATATCAAAAAATTGAAGCACGGAGAGTGTTGTCAGGTGCCAAGACTTAAATCTAAGTATTTGATTTTAGATCCCATATTCTTAAACAGTGTGCCACATTGGCTTGCCTTATCTTTAAACATTGTCTTTGATTAGGGTGTTTCATTCATAAGCCTTCTCAAATATTTCTAATTGTATTTTTAAAAGTAATAGGTTCCTGTTATCACTATTACATTGCTTTTACAATTAGCTTAGGAGTAAAATAGTATGATGAATTTTCCTAACAGCCTTACAACTAAAATTAATTATGAAACAAAATATTTTAACACAATGAATTAGCATAGGCAAAATGGCGAAAACATCCAACATCTGGTTATGAAAACTAAATAGAAATATTACAAGAATCAGATTTCAGTGTGCACTGAAAAATAGATGTAGCGAATGATGCCATGTTTGAAGATAACTTACAGACTCTCTGAGACTTTTCCTTTTATTTTAAAATGCTTATGTTCTTTTTTAATGACTTCAAAATGAATTGAGAAATGCCAGGCTTTTTCAAATCAATTCAAACAGAACGTCAAACGGTGGGCTTCGTTCAGGGCAGTGGGAGCCTGCTTGGTTGCTTCCTCTCGCCCTCACTCTTTCAAATCCTCAATCACTGCCATTTCTGGTCTCAGCTTTCACAACACTTTACAGGCAGCTGAATGAAAGGGCAGAAGCTTCCTCTGAAACTCCGGTTATTTCAGCTCTAAAATCAGCTGAAAAGGACGCCCTCCCCAGAGACAGAAATGCATTCTCTCCAACCATGAACCTGCAATGCCCTCCGGTTGTGGCAAGGGAGGAGTTTAGCACTTGAACCTGGATAATGGTGTTTTTTTTTTAATCAAAGTGCACCATTCTTGCTCCATATGGCCTGTGGCACAATTTATTTAAAACAATATGGTGCATCAGAGAAGGTAAACAATAATCATAATACAGGAATAGCAATGTTCCCATAAATAATATAGGAAGCCACACTGGCCCCGGTATCTTCATGAAATGGGACTTCAATATACATATTTCTTATCCAGCTGTATGCATGACTTCATTTGCATGGTTTGCACTTCACTGCTCTGTTGTGTCACTCTACCAATAAACCTATACATCATACCAACTGAAATATGTTCACAGTCCCTTTAACTTGACCAAATAAAAAAGAAGAAGAAGAAGAAGAAGAGGAGGAAGAAGAAGCAGCAGTGTGGCTTAGAAGACTGAGCATTGAGCCAGAAGTCCAAAGATGATTAGATCTCGAGCCCCAGTCCTGCCACTTTCCGGTTCCTGAATGTTGGGTGAGTTGGACATCCTCTCTGAAATTCAGTTTTCAGACCAATGGGACAGCTCTGCCACCTCCCAGACTTCTTATGCTGATTAAATGAGCTAATGCATGAGAGAGCATTCTGGAAAATGATGTAATGACAAAGGATTTTTTGAAAGGGGGAAGCTCAGGCTCTTCAGATAAATGTGCATAGTTTTACATTTTTAGTTTACATATTTAAATACTTATACTTTTCCTGAATTTACATACCAGGAAACATGCTTATTGCTGATATTCCTATGTAGATTCTTAATATTTAAAGAATTATGTCTATCCAAAAATCATGAATATTCCTAGAGTTTCCTTAAACTTGTTATACTTTAGCAGCAATAAAAAATAAAAAGTATGTGATTACACTTAAATTAAATCTTCATTTTTTTCTTCAGTGAATTATCATTTCACTTTAAGATACTGGTATTTTTGTGCAAAAATAGTGAAATGAAAATGGGAAAGGATATTAACTAACATTAATAGTTTTTAATCATACTATATTCTATCTATTTGACTCTGTATGCCAATTTAATTTAGAAAATCATTATCTAACCTGTTCCACAGGACCAATAATTCTCTTTTTAAATAATTTAGACTTTATGCGTTTTCTGGTAAGCTTTTGGATCTATGCCTATATAATCACATTGATATTATTTAAGTCCTGGTACATCTTTGAAATGAGAGGTTTATTTTATTTTTAAAAATGACTAATCTTTTAGGACTTATTTCAATATGTTTTTATATAAATTCAGAGATATACAAATGCATAAAAACCCTATACAGAGTGTTAAGAACCTAAATGTTTTCTAAGCGCACACAATCTATGTGCCACATTATAGTTGTAAATTAAGGTCTAGTGTGCTGCAGAAATCAGCCTTCCATATCACAGTTTTCCTCCCTGAATGAGGCCAGAGTCAGCCAGTAAATATATGTGGTCAACCTCAGATTTGCCTCACTGGGAGTTCACATGTATTTTTAACTGCCTTCAATTGTTAATGTATTCCTCAAATGAGATGCATCACCTTGAAGAATGACTTTTCGCCCTCTGGGAATAGGCCAAACAAGTATTTCATTCACTATGATAATCAGTTCTACCTTCAGCAACATACAAACCCAAATTTAATGGCACTGGTGATTAGGTTTTAAGTCAGAGAGTCATCACTGTCCACTGTGAAAAATAATAAGAAAAAATACAAATTATAACGAATTTGCCTTCAGGAGGCCTTGTTAGACATAATGGGACCATAACTATTTCAAGAGATGGTGAATAAATGTTTTTCCTTCTCATTATAGACATTTTTGAGTCACCAATTTTCCATGATAAGAAAGATTTCCTTTAACCTGTGCTAAAGATATCTCAGGTCATTTGTTTCGTCCACTTAGTGTATAACGGTCTTGAAAGAAAAAAAAAGTCCACTTACCATAAAACACCTATTTAAATGTTTTAAAATGCTTAAAGCCATATAGAGCCATTCGAAGCCATAGATAAATTTAATCTTATCCAAACCTTCTGCTGTCAAAATTATCTAAGGCTTTTCTCCAACTTAAACTTTGCATTGGAATAAAAAAAAAAGAATTGTACAGGACATTATGGAAAATAACAAATCAACCCTTAAATCAGCAGCTTAGGTTGTGGACAGTAAATGATACAGTGGTTCCACTTTCTTGGAACTGAGTAGCAGAAGAAAATGAAGAAAGATACTACTGACAGGGCGCGGATGATGGGAGCAGCCTCGCATTATGAATGATATGTTAAGTGATTGGCTCCGATGGAATCATGGGATTGCTGCTGCCTCGTGCAGAAGCTGATTTTCATTCTTATTGTTCACCTCATAAGACTCCAACATATGGGAGGGGGAAGGGACGGGAGAAACCCTGTGCACATGCATTCTCTACACACATACATATTTAGAAATATTCTGAATACTTGCCCAGCTAAAGAGAGTGGTAGGGAAAAACACCTAATGCCAAAAATATATATCTTGTCAGGAAAGTTTATTAGCTTTAATATTCATGTATGCTTTCTGCATTCTGTCCTGTGCATTGAAGGGCCAGATTCCTTTTTATTTGATAAAGCCATATACATATATATGCCTAACGCTAAAATAAGTGAAATAATAATTCAATCCTCTATAAAAAATAACATATTGAAGATAATAACAAAGGCGTGTTATAGGCTGTTTGGATGTGCTTAGAGATGGATTCTATATATTTCTTTTTTCAAACCAGTGGACACTACTTGATTCATTTGGTTGGCCGGGTGTATGTGTGTGTGTGTGTGTGTGTGTGTGTGTGTGTGTGTGCGCGCGTGCACACAGATTAACTGGATGAAGGTAAGGGGGGAGGGGAGAAAGATGGGCCTGCAGTCAAAGGAAATGATTGTTACATGATGCAGTATATTAGAAACACGTGCATAAAATTAAACGTAATGCTGGTGTCAAAGGGTTCATTTGCTAAGATTTTCTTTAAACTAATTTCATTTCTACATAGATGTGATTAACTCAGAGCTTATTTAGATACTAATTCTTTGTGCACCAATGCTTAAATTTATATCACGACTAATGCTACAACTTTTGTTACTGTGAATATTTCTGGGACTAAAAAGTAACCAATATTGCCAACAATTCACTTTATCTTTACATATTTTTAAATCCAAATTAGTAGTCTGTCCATATAAATTTTTCCAGAGGACTAATATAATAAGCATCAGTAATTTAAAAAATCAGAAAAATTCAAGTTATGATCTTACAGGCTTAGCAATTGCTGTCTAGACTTGCATAAATATATATGTGGATAATCATGCTAATTGGGAAGAGAAAAAAATTGAAAAAGATGTAATGATCAGTTCATTTACCAAATTCTAGGCAATGAACCATGTACTTTTAAGCAAACATTTTAGCATTTCAAGGGAAATGAACAATTTTTGTCAACAACAAATATAAATATGAATCAGAAAACTAATTTTTACTCAAGGATGGTTAAAATTCTAATTATAAAAATGTCCTTAAAATTTGGATGGATGGATGGATGGATGGATGGATGGATGCCCAAAACAATGAAATTTAAGGGAGATGAGAAAATGAGCAAATGGGCAATTAGCAAACTACTATAATTACTAAGTCTTTCAAATTGGTGATAGAGTTATACACTTGTTAGTATTAGGGGACCCCACAGATTTCATTTTCTAGGGTATGGCTCAGCAGGCATGTGCAGTGAATCCCCCTATACCACTCAGCTCACCCCCTGAGGGGAAATGCCATGTGCATTCAAATCACACATTTTCCTATCAAGTTCTCAACTAATGGCTTTCCTAGGAGACCCAAGCCTGTCACTCACCTACTACCTATTTAGACATGTTAAAACAGAATTTGTTGTTTATTTGTATTTCATTGAAGTGAGTCTGTTTTCTCATATTGAATTTGTATCCCAACCCCAGGTTGTCAATACTACTTAGCTAAAGCTTCTGTTTCTTTTGTTTTTCTCTGCATGCAATCCAGACAAATGGTATTGTTCATGCCAATTTCAACCCTTCTATAAATTTATAGGCAATATATTAACAAATTACCAGTGCTGATGTTAGGAGCTTAAAAAAGCACATTTCTTTTATTGAAAGTTGTTCTGTCAAATTCACAAATGGTTAATATACTAGAGCCACAGTTCAACTTAAGTTTCCATGTGGAAAAAAAAGGAAGGAAAAACATGACTACCTTTAATAACAAAAAATGAGGGTAGGTTTTTCATTGAATTTTTATGCAATTTAAAAATATATGTGGTCCTCTTAGAGAAAAGTCCAGTGATGTAAAGCCAGGTACTTGATCATGCTGTGATTTTTTTTCTTGATAGAAAAGTCACATACACACACAGGCACACACACACGTATATGTGCACACACATCCATATTCCTGTGCTTACAACCTCTAAGTTAGTTTACTTGTGTTTAAGACTAAATGTGTGTATTAAGCATTCCATAAAAACAAGAACTGTTATGTTTGATATGTACTTCAAAAGCCTAAAAGGCCAAAGAAAGCCCTTCCTTAATTATTGAAGAAGTGTCTGTAAAGGAAACATGAGCAAATAGCATTCATGCTTTCATCCCCAGTAACCTTTTATTGTCCTTTTCTTCAGATGGCCAAGTCAGTATATTTAATAAAGGCAGCAGCAACCATCAAAGAAGGCAGGGCTCTAATAAATGGTCCTGATTAAAGGCCCTGACAGGGTATGAACTTTGCATAAATTTTCTTATGGTGTCAGGCTAGTATACTGATTGAAAACTCATTAACATAATCACACATTTAGAGGAAATGCTGTAATGTATCAAAAACATTTCCCTTAGTGTAATAATTTTAAGGACATTAAAATGCAAATGATAATAAGGAGCTGTGTTTAGTGATGTCCTGAAAGCCTGATTATTCAAATATTTAGTGCAAAGTGCGGAGCTGCATTCAGCAATGCCTCTATATGAATTCAAAAATTTAATCTCTATATGGACTCCAAAGTCTTTTCTGGTCTCACCAACTATTTTCCAGTTCACAGGCACACAAAAATTAAGCAAGAACATTTGGTCTAAATATCACAGAGCAGTACTAAAAATAATTTTAAACACTTACATTAAAATAAAAAGAAACTCAAGCTGCCAGCATCACTTTTTCTCCAATGCTTAAAAAATTCTGAAAAGTAGTTGGCATTTTTGTTTTGGTATGATTGTGCTTTGAAAATATGCTGAAGTATTTTTAGCGTCCTTTTCCCTGGTCTTATTAAAGTGTGTATAAAGCGGTGGAGACCGTGGCAGGTCACAGCAGTGCTATCCCTTAATGCTAATTCTTAACAATAAAAGAAACACTGCCCTCCCCCACACAAATAGCCATAATTATGTAAAGAATGACTGCTTCAGACTGATGACTTTCAATATGCTCAAGTCTAGCATACTGGTACAAGAGGCCAGAAAGGTCAACAGTAATTCATAACTGCTATAAAATTGTGTAGCATCCCAGGGCTTCTGCAGGATGCTGACATTATCATGAGTCTTCTGCTGGTTTGTATATGTAAATTTGTGATAGGAAGTGCACTGCTTTTACCGTATCACATGCAGAGCATCAATCAGGCAGTGGAATACATCAGAGTATTTTCATTATGCCTAGTTATTTACTGCATCAGAAGAAATTACCCTGGCAAGCCAAGCGGCCTTCTCTGGGTAGCATGATATGACCAACCAGGCTTCAGCTCAGGAGTCTTGTAAACATTACAGGATTAATCTCACAATCACAATCATCAATCTTTCCTAGTCCTGCCTGGGTGCAACTGTGGAGATTGGTAACCAGGCCATGTGGATTTAAATTTAACCCTGCACATCAAAAACTAGATGTCAGACCTAAGCTGCATATCACAAAACACCTGTGTTTTTCTTGGTTTTGTTTATTTGGGTTTTTTTAAATTTTGGTTGATGACAATAGATTAAAATGTAAGTTGAAGTACTTTGAAATCATATTTAATCTTTTATTTTTACTTGGGGTACTTGCTTGGGAAATTAGAAGTCTCTTTTTTTAAGGCACTTTTTTAAAACCTCAGCTATAAATGGAAAGAGAGAAAACACTTAGTACCCATATAAACAATTTCCTGTGTGGTAATGTGGACACTGCAGGCAGCTCTGCAGAGCTGTCAGATGAAGACCTTGGCTGGAAGTCTGGAGACCTGCTCCAAGTCCTCTGGCACTGGGCCAAAGGAGGTTAAAGGCCCAGGGAATTATAGAGTTAGCCCCTTACCAAGACAGCGTTAAACGTGTCTCGCTGTCTCCCAAGATGACACTGGCATTGATTGTTGAAACAACTGCTTGCATACCTGCCTACCAAAGGAAAAAAGGCTGTCTCCCCTTTTCTTCCCTTCCAGCCAAAGGAGGGAGAGAAGGGATGGGTAAGACAGATGAGCTAAATGAACATTCTATCATCTTAAGTTTAGCAACTGCACGGAACATAGCCTATTCTATTTAGATAATGCAAAAGATAATGTGCATTCATTTTTGAAAGTCAGGTGAAAACCATGATGATAATGATCATTTTTCCATAGTCAAGAAACAATAAATATATAATGAGCAGGCCACATATAGACTGCCTGGCAGTTTAATTTGAACTGTGACCTTTTATTATTATTTTTTGTTCACAGCACTTTTTACTGAACACAGAGCATGGAGTCAATTCTTTCTCTCTCAATCTCTGGCAGGCTCCCATCTTTGAATAGAAAATGTAGTAACCATAAAAGTATGCCTTTCCCTTTCATCCAGTAAGATTTTCAAATATAGATATTTATATTCATCGTATATATAAAAAGTAGATATTCCTTCTATACTCTTTAATCCTTGCTTGATTTAATCAGCACTATAGGTACTTATCTGCTTCAATTCTATGGCTACAGTAAAAAAAATGGTGTTCATATATTGATAATTCCATAAGAGCTATTCATCTCTACCCAAGTGATGATTTTTGTAGGGCTTTCTTGGGCATATGAAGTTCAGCTTTAAAAAATACAGAAGAGGATTATATTTTTTCAAATGAATCATATGAGAATAAAAGAGAAATTCATCTTAAATAAATTGCAATGGTGAATTTTAAGGCTTCGTGCTTCCCTATTTCTCTGTCTCATTGTGTGGTCTTTGTTTTTTGGTTGTTTGTTTGTCTTTTGTTTTCTTGCCAGTGATAGTAATGAGACATTTTTCAGTGTATACCCTCCTCCAGATGACAAGTTTTAAAGTAGCTACTATCTGGATGTTGTATTTTTGCTTATAGAATGTTGGCTCTCCAAATCCTCCTTAAGGGTCTGGTTTCTGGATGTGAGGTTCCTGTTATAAGGACATCACAACTCTTCATGTAGCTTCTCACAAAATGTGAAATAACATGCATATTTCTGACACTTGCAGCTGTATAGCTAAATAAAGATTCTGTTTTCGTATCCTTTTAGGGTACAGTGTATGAAAGTGATTGTTCTGTAAAATTCTTATATCTATGATTAATTGGCATTGTTTGAAGCAGGAAGGTTGGAGATACAATTTGTGTGTGTGCCTCACTATGGAATAAGTTGGAACAACTTCCTGGACTATTTGCTTAGATTTTTATAATATCCTGCCAGATGCTATGGCTTGCTGAAGATTTAAAATAACAAATAACTCCTGATAACCATGCTGAAGATGCTAGGGCGGCAAAAATGCTGGCAGCACAGTGATCAGCAGATTGGTATACGGGGGGTAACCCGATCCCCTGAGACAGGAAGGCAGGCAGTGGTTACACTCCTCATATGAGCATCCAGCAGGAAAACCCTTGGGCTTCTGAATTAGGAACCAGGGACTTGATTCCCAGGGCCACGACTTCACAGGTACATAACCTTAAACACATCTTTCGACTCTATTGCTCTCAGTTCTAACATTATTCTCTTTTCATTCATTTGGTCCATACACATCAACTGTACTCCTGTGTACTGTACTAGGTACAAAATAGTGAGCTAAGGAGACAGTTAAAAATGAATGGGTTGGGGAATGTAGTTCATTGGTAGAGCCCTTACCTAGCGTGCACCAAGGCTCTGGGTTCCATCCCCAGTAAAGAAAAAAAAAAGTCCTAGTCTTCAAATCATATAATAAACAGCTAGTGTGTGCACCAAGCACTGTGCAAGTGCTTCATACACATTATTATGTTTAATCCTCATAGGCTCCCAACTGTGTGAACATTTATCCTGAGTTTATATAGGGTGATACTAAACCTTAGGTAGGTTAAATAAGCTAGTGGGAGAGGAAAGACCTGAACACAGATCCATTTGATACTAAAGTCTCTACTCATAATTTTGTAGGGCATGTCAAATAATTTTAACATCAAATGAGAAAGGTATTTGACAGAGTGTTATAAGTTGTAATGTATCATACAAATGGCTGTTGTCATTACTGTTAACATGAATATAACAGATTTTTTTCTCCTATCACTTTCAGCCGTAATTATCCCCACACTAATAGTTTGGACCATCCTGCATACATGGCACCTATTAACCAAAAGAAAATTCTATCTGTATTAACAAAACACTACCAGAAATTCCCTATCAGCATTTCTAAGCCAGTTATACTTGACTCCTTAGTGAATATTAAACAAATAGAAATTCAAGTAAGACATTTTTCTGTATATGAAAATCTCTGGAAAGCACAAGTCTACTGTTTACATTAGACCCAGTACATCTTTAGTAATTCCTCAGGCACTTTAGAATTTTCTACCAATTAAGTGAGAATGATGACATTAATGTAGCACCTGCAGACTTTATAAACCGAAAATGTTTTTCATTCAAAAATAATCTCTAATTCAATTTATTTGTACCACTTAACAGAATTTTTCTCTTACACAGAATTTTTTAATATTTTTTATCCCAGACCAGGATGTATAGCCAAAACATATAAAATTAAAGAATGTAATTGACCAAATTATGCATGTGCATATACAAATATGTAACAATAAATCCCACTATTATGTATAATTATAATGTGGTAATTAAAAGAGAGAAAAAAGACTAAGGAAACAAAATTGAAAACAAATAAACCATCCATTTCTCATCTTTGTCTAACTTGCACCATCTTTATCATTATGTTCTTGGGTATTTTTATAAAACAACATCATTTTATGAACAAAGCCATTGAGTTAGAATGAAGAAGGTGCTTCCACTGTTAATCCAACCACAAATTTATGGCCCAATTGAAAGACATTTTTTTCAAATTTTAGTATGCTGTTTTAAAATTTTTCACATTCAATTAGTAAAAGCCTTGCCTAAGCTGTTAATATGGGAAAATATATTAAATAAAGGAACATTTCATTCAGATATTAATTATATAACTAGTTAAAAGAAAAAATAAAGCACTTGGTGCTCTTGTACTTGCCATTTGATATCCGAAGTCACAAGAAATAACTTGATTATTTAGGTCTTCATTAAGGAACTTCTCAAAGATTTAAGGATAATAGTAGGAAAAAAAACCTGCCTTTTTGAAATTAAAAGAAAGTAATATTAATTTGTAGAAAGAAAAGAAATATTGACTCTTGAAAAAAACTGAATGAAATTTAACAGTTGCCAAATGCATAAAAGAACATCTCCAACTTTTATAAGTTTATCTTAAAAAAAATCTGTTTCTTTTAACTATTTTTAGGATACAGTATTCCAATTAACACAATTAAAACTTCCATTTTTTCCAAATGTTTCCAAATGACCAAAATTTGCTCATACAAAATTTAATACTTATACTCTTATAGTTTTGCACATATATAGTTATACATGTTATGATATAATTATATTAATAGTTATTCACATTATGGTTTTCAGGTAAGTTCTAAAAGAATTTTCCATCATGTAATAAAACATGATATAAAGGATAAAATGTGTTTCCATTTATTGTATCCATATCCATATATTGCAATAAACTGTGTGCAGGTATTAAAGTTTTAAGTCATACGTAGCCCGCGTAAACACATGAGATTGGTCTCTCTGTGGATAATGTTTAGAAACACGTGACCAACACAGGTTATTCTATAGTAAAAACCAAAAGTTTCTCCATAGACAGATATTTAGAAATGTCTTCCTTGAACTCAGGCTTTAATTTCCTTTATTTTTCAAAAGCAGTTGTGAAAAATTTGCAAAATTTTTTCTCTATATTGACTAAAGCATCAGATGTTTGTAAACACATACTTAACAACAGCTGATATTTATAATACAGCATACTTAAACTTTGGATTTGCTTATATAAAAATGACAAAAATAAAAATTATATAATATTATATCTTTTTTACAATGCAGATGACTTTGGCAATGGAAGATTTCCTATTGTATGCTATGACTTCACTACCAAACACAAAACTAGCAGTGTAGACATTAGAAATGGAGAAATGACAACCTTTTTAAAGATTACATCATTCTAACTTAGTGACAAACACCTAGAGACATACTTTTTCTAACAACCTTACACAGACATTTACAGGTATGTAAGTATAACAAATTATAATGCTGAAGTATAAGCATTTAAAACCTATGTATACCCACAGCCATGTATGTGTAAGTATATTAAATATCTATAGCAGTCTGATACCTTAAAGACAAATAAATGGTAAAATTAATTTGCAAGGGTTTTGCAGTTAGTGTTTGTTGTATTTGGTTTCAGTATTCTTCTACAGTTAAGTATATGCACACAGGCTTCTGTACTTGCATACAAACACAATTTATTAATATTGAAAATTAGCTACTAAATATGCACGTATTTGTTTGACATTGTGTCTTAAAGAAAACTGAAATGTTAAGCATGGCAAAAAACCTATCAGGTAAAATTTATGAAAATTTACAGATTACCCAAAATGCCAGGAGTTAATTTTAGTCCGCTTTCCTTGGCATGTCAGCTTGATTAAATTTGGACTTTGGAGATGAATTGGCCCAAATTCATTAGTGTTCCCTGGGTGCAGATGTTGGTCAAGGTCAAGTAAAGCACATTGACTGTAATGTTAGAGAGGAGGGGGGAAGGGATTCCAGAGAAGGTAGACTTTTAAAAGGTCTGGGGTTGCAAGAAACTTTGATACTTTTTAACTTAATAAATCTTGACAGCCTAATCATGGCTAAGCCTTTGCAGTGTTATTGGTACAGATGGCAAAGCTAGACATATTTAAAGAGATCTCCACAGCTAGTAGTAGGAGCACACTGAATCCAAATGCTGTGTTGGGCTCTAGGAGAAAGTGAAAGAAAGGAGGATAAAAAGCTACACAGCATTTCCATCTCCTGACATCTCCAACAGCCTCAGATACAAAATATGATAAGGCTCCTGCTGAGCTAATAAGCCCAACAAATGTCTGTGTCCGTGAAGTAGATGAAGTGGGATCAAGCAGAGGGGACTGCTGTATGAAAATAAGCCAGCGCCCAGGGTATAATGGCACTAGAGAAAGCTACAAGGTCAGGCTGATGACAGACACCAGTTAAGTAGAGACCCCATCAGTAAGAAAGGTTTGCCTGCTGGATCCAAGACATGGCCATTAAAATAAAACGAACCACCTATTTAAAGGAGAGAAGAAAAGAAGAAAACAAAAACACACCATAAGGATTTTAGTTTTAGTTTTAGTAGTTTCTCATGTATGGCAGCTGCTTTCTTTTGTTTATTTACAGGAAACCCACCCAGGGAAGAAACTAGAGTATGGGGCTGGGCCTAGGGAATTGAGAATGGACATGCATTTCAAAATGCCATTAAATGTGTCGGTTCTGCTCTATGATTTTAGAAGGTTGACAATCTATGCCGAGTGTTATTTGTGCAATCAAATACTGAGTAGGGATGAACAGGGTAATGAACGCTTCCTCATGATCCACAAGTTTTCCAAGGGAAAGAGATTGCTAGAGGAGGCATGCGTTATTCCTCAACTTCTGCCTTTCTCTGTTTCCTTATAGATAGAGAGTCTACTCGTTCATTTTTATTGTAAGGTAATATATTTTTCAGTAAAATAAAGAATTGATCGAAGCAGAAATTATATGATTCAGAACAGCAGACCTGACAGTTACCATAAAAGTCAGCCTAAGTGCCTGGCTTTTGGCAGGATACATTATCTAGGATGATGAACCTCTTGGTTTTTCCAGGACTATCCTCGTTTTAGTTCTGAAAGTCCTGTGTCCTGCAAAACCCCTGATGGGTGCTATACTCCCATGGCTGAACCAGTATTTCTTAGACAAAGCTAGATCCAATCATGTGGTGGGTCTGGCTGAGCCAGAGGCACAGTGTGCATGTCTCTTCCAACATTCTCACTGCTCTGACCCAATAAGCCCGACCTTACAACTTAAAGGAAGAAAGACTTATTTGCTCAGTTTTGGGGGTATTTTTGGGAGTCTTGGGGTTAAGTCCATGTGAGGCCAGAGTCTACAGATCTCAGAGCATGGTGGCAGGAAGCAGAGAGAGGGAGTGCATGGGCTCTGTTCTCACATCATGGAGGCAGGAAGTAAGAAAGCACAAGCAAGAAAGGAGATTCAAAGACAGAAGCACAGTCCCTACTGCCACACCCCAGGGACCCACCTTCTCCAGCCACACTCCACCTGCCTATGCTACCACCCACTAAATCCAATACAACGAATCTGTCCATTGATGCGATTACAACCCTCATGGCTTGACCACCTCAACTCTGAATCTTAATACATGAGCTCTTCAGGGGACATTCTGTATCTAACCAAAACAGCATAGGAAGAGGGAGTGGTTAGCCTGCGAATGGACAAGTTGGATGATTCAGGGCAAGAAACGCTCATCAGAAGCTAAATCATCCAGGTTGCTTGTGACTTTGATTACATTATCTTTATTTTTCACAACACTTTCCGTTGCATCTTGAAGCTATTCCCTTTTATTTATACACACACACACACACACACACACACACACACACACACACACACACACAAAGTGTGGAACAAATAAAATGATACCTATAAACTGGAATTTTTTATTGCTTTTCCCAGTGATGCAAAGGATCCACACTGACCTTAAAACCAACACTGGGAAGACCATGTAGCAGTCAATTTATTCTGCAGCCTAGTGTCCAGGTCAACAAAAATACTTACAGACGAGACAGCAATGGCAGTGCTTTTTTTTTTTTTTCAGGTTTAGGGCAATGAAAACCAGAATACTGAGATGATACTTAAGAATTAGTACTTAAGAATCTGAATCTCCCTTTTCAACTTTAGGAATGGTTTTGTATAACCTTCTTTTTGTATTTAAGTAATAATTAGGCTATGCTTGAAACTTCAAGAGTCTGTCAAATTACTACATTAATTCTTAGCAGATGATGTCACTTTGATAGCATCTGTGAAGCCTTGTTAAAAGGTGAAAACCACTTAAACACCATGTGAGGTGGTTCATTAAGCATGTAAGAACGCTTTCAGTTTCTGAGACGTTTCCATGAAAGATCAGATCAGGTATACCTCTAGTATTTTTAAGCCCATATTTAGTTTGAATTTCATTTAAATGTAAAAACAATACTGATGCTACCTCTTAAAATCCAATTCCCGGGCCAGGCGTGGTGGCACATGCCTGTAATCACTACTTGGGAGGCTGAGAAAGGAGGATCACAGGTTAAAAGCCAACCTCAGCAACTTAGTAAGTCTCTTAGCAACTTAGCGAGACCCTGTTTTCAAATAAAAAAGAAAATATCTCAGCGGTAGAATGCCCTTGGGTCCAATCCCCAGCAACACACACACACACACACACACACACACACACACACACATCAAATTTTGGGATACAGTCCTCAAATATTACATTATTGGTGTTAGAAATATAAACTTTATGAGTTTGAGATAATTGGGATTATGATGATAAGTAGAAAATGAATTGCCATGAGTTGCTTTTAACATTTGTAGAGATTTTCTTCAAGCTATAATTAAATATCTTAAAGCATCTTCCCTGGGAGGGGTGGATAACAAAAAAAAAAAGCTGACTATTGCCTCCACCTTTTTAGTTTATCTTATTGCTTAAAAAACTTTAAACATGAGTAAAACTGATTTCCAATCATACAAGAATCTTATTAAAATAAATATGGATTTGTTTTTAAAATAAAAAAGTGCTTCCAATTCCAATTGTTCTCACTGAAACTCATTTCAGGATTGCTGCTGGAGAAGGCTGCCTGCATTAGTCCAATGTAGACTGGATGATCTGTTAGTTTTCCTCCAGCTCCAGGGTTCTATGATCATGAGATCATCTACGGAGGTTATCCAAGACAACGAGATCTTCCCCTAAGAAGGGGCAGAAGACCCTTAGCCCTCCTCTTGACACCATTATGTCTTCTTCCTTATTCATTCTGTGCAAAACAGCACTTGTTTTAGGAGAATGAAAGAACAGTAACTTTTACCAGGGAGAAAGGGCAGATCCATGCTGACATTGCCAGGAGTAGTACTAAGAAGATAAAGACTTTAATAATTCAAGTGTTTAATAAGGAGAAAGCACCATGCAGATAGTACTATTAGCTTAGTTCAAAGAGATGCTACGGGTAAAAGTGATAAGCAAAGGCAATAACATTAAGATTTTATTTGTGACACAGATCAGGGACAATATATAGTATTCAGAGTGTATTGAAAGTAACAGACTTTTCTGATATATTTCTAGCAGGAAATCTGCATCCATCTGTTTGCATATTGCCTTATTTGAAGATGTATTTTACTAACAATTATTGATATTATTAATTTGAATACTGTAGCTAAATGTAGAATGAAATGCTAAATTTGTTTCATTTCAGCACAGTCTTAGGGATAAGTTGTGTAGAGTCGCTATTGTATCAAATTTGTTAAGTTGAATTCTATAGGTTCAAAAACTTAAACATCTCTTCTAGTATTTGTCCCATCAAAAAAGATATGGAAAATATACAACTAAATTGCAGAAAGTACAAGAAGTCTGAAAATTATATATATATAATATATATATGTCTGGAAATTATATATATATATATATATATATATATATATATAAAATATGGAGAGAGAGAGAGAGAGAATTCAGAAACTTACACAATTTACCCTCTGAAATCAAGAAGAACAGACTCAAATCTTAGTTGTGAAACTTACTGTCTGATCAGGTTTAAGTTGACTAAACCCTAGATTTCCCATCTAGAAGATCTGTTTTAGAAGGGTTGTGGAAATACAGAATATGTTAGATATAAGACTGAAAGCTCCTTTAAGGAAGGGGTCATAAGGCTTGTCACTTCTTGAATTGAAGTAACGTCAGAAGCATAACCATAAATAGACAATATGAGCTCCTTGACAAAAATAAATCACATCTTACTGCACAAATTAAGGTTTCAAAATATTTGATTAATCATTTCTTCAACTCCTCAAACTTGTTAACTTTCCCAACTTTCTCATCCTTCTCAAGGGAGCAACAATTTCCCCTGGGTAGATTGAGCCTTTCATTCCTTCCTATTTACCCGTAGGTCTTCAATTTCACTTCCTGTCTCCTCCCCTGTTTCCTTCTCAGTAATATTTATTTCTTACACACAGATTTGGACTTAGGGGTAGAGTGTGACAATAAGATGTCTATTCTTTATTCTGTGTCTTGCAAAATTATAGTTTTCTACTAAAGAAGACCAGCTTTCAGGAATGAAGACATCACCCTGTCATGACACATTTTTCAAAAGCACCCATGGAATTTGCTATTGGATTTCCTTGGGAGGTTTTCCATTTAACCAACAAGAAATGTACCATTTAACCATTTATCATCAAACCTCACAGTTGACTCACCACCCTATGACACAAGTGGCTTTCTCACCTTTGCAAGACTTCATTCCACAGACTCTTAGCTGTTCCCAGAACTCAGTGATGTCCCCAAACCATCTATCATCAGTGGCTTTTGATAGCATGTACTATCAAAGGAGACAATTAAAAAGACTGCTAAATTGAGGGAGAATATTAAGATAAAGATAGTGCCATCCAAGAAAATGATTCTCCAAGGGACAACATATGGTTAGATACATAACTGTTGGTATGTTAGGATAAAATATAACTTTATACACATTTGTATTCTGAATATGTGTGCAATGCATATGCATGGGCATACTTACATATAAATACACATGTACCTGGAGGAAATCCTTACCTGTAAAGGTTAGGAAATATAAACTTGGTTGTCACATATTTTCATTTCATCAATCTGTCAACTAAAAATAGCGAGGTTCCTTTAGCCAAAGATGTCTGTTTCTCTGATGCTTTTTGAGTATGGCCAGGCATAAGACCCAGGACTCTACCTGTCACATTCATACTGTGATTCAGGAAAGACTTGTCTTTTCCTAGTCATACGATTTCAGCTCTCGAGGAACTCATTCATCATTTCATCATTAGTTTTATCTAAACTCCAGGAATCTCTACTGACGTTTGGCATCTTAATTGAAAGAAGCAATTATGAAATAATTATGAAATTATTTCTGTATATATCATAACTAATACTTCTTACAGCCCTGCAATAGACTCCCATATTCATCCTGCTGAGAGTTTTCAGCTTAACTAAAATTCTTTAGCAGAAAATGCATCATGTTTTTTTAAATATAAGCAATAGTTTAAAAACAAATAATGGCTGCAGACTAAGAATTCAGCTTTTCAAATTTAGTAAACAGAAGAATACTCTCCATGGACATCTAATAACTTCTCACTTTTTTTGAGATCTAAATAGACACAAAATATTCTTACTTCTCAGCATATTAAAATGTAAAGCACAAGATCAGCTCTAAAATGCTTCCATAAACTCAACATAAAATGCAGCATATTTAAAATTATCTTTATTTTTATCTTTTATGTTTACTAACATAATACATTAACATAGTTAAAAATAAAGTACCAATAAAAAGTTTATAATGGAAAGTAGTAGTTCCTTATTCTTGTGCTTTCTTCTCCTAGAACAACCCCTTCCTTTCACTTTATTTAGATTCTTTTAATAATTGTATATGGATTTTTAAAATAATGTGCTAGTCTTATTGCTTCTTGATATATTAATTTTAATCATTATCCTCTAAAACCCTGTCATCTTTGTATACCTATTTTAGCTGAATAAGTAACCAGACTTCCATTATTATAACTATGTAAATATTATTCGCTGCAGAGACAAGTAGTATGCTATCATTTGTCTCTTTTCTAGTATAAATTCTTGCTATTCCGAGAATAAATAAAATATTTGTTATTTGCAAACTCTGGCACATGCTGCTTCCTTTTGGTGTTGTAGACAAATCTTGGCCTTTAAAATCAGTGAACAGGCATTCCGTGTTGGCCGTGTTATTGCTTGTGATTTTTGGTAGGCTATGTAGATGGCTGAGCCTCAGTCGTCATTTCTGAATAACAAATGTGCAATCAGGAACATCTGTGAAGAATATCTATGAGAAATAAAAATAGATAACATGTATATTCATCCACCTGTAGCCCCCTCCACTAAATATAGCCCCCTCCACTTAGTTCTTCACATCAAAATCATGAAGAGGATGAAAACGGAACAGGTTAGGGAAGAACCAAGACTCGAGCACACCAAATGAGTCATTCAAAGATGCCTAGCACAGAAGCAATCAAACCTAAGCGTTTGAGTTTCAAATCAAGGGCTCTGTCCAGATAAAGCATCAATATACTACTGGTACAACATTTAAACCCCCGAAATTAAAGTATACAAAATTATTTTAATTTTAATGTCTAGTAAGGTGATCCTAAATCTTTTTTTCTCTAGTTTCTTGAGCCCCATAGGAAAATCCTAACAGAGACAGTCAATGTAAAAATATCAAAGAATAGTATAGAAAGCTATAAAGCCGGGCGTGGTGGTGCACGCTTGTAATCCCAGTACTTTGGGAGGCGGAGACCGGAGGATCCTGGTTTGCGGCCAGCCTCAGCTCTCTCTCTCTCTCTCTCTCTCTCTCTCTCTCTCTGTCTACTTAGTGAGGCCCTCCGCAACTTCATGAGACCCAGTTTCAAAATAAAGTATAATAGGGCCGGGGGTGTAGCGCGGAGGTAGAATGCCCCTGGGTTCAATCCCCGGTACCGCAAAAAAGAAAAAAAGAAAGAAAGAAAGTTATATAAGGTCTCCCCTATGGCATAGGCTGTCCGTTTTCTACCATCTTCTATGTAATTAAAGGCGCCCTTGTGGCCATGAACTTGAAGACGCGCCCATGCTCTTACCCTTACTATGGTACTTCTCATCTTGTAAACTGCCATAAAACCAATTCATTCTCGGGCTGGATATCTTGAGTTTCAAAAACTATTGCATGTACTTGAAATACTAAAAGGACTAATTACTTATAAGTTAGATAATAGGGTTATTACTTGGCTACAGTTTTTTCTAACCTCATCCTTAGTAGGGACTATATGTACAGAAGGTATCTCAGAAAAACTTGGTGAGCTTTTACTAAACACTTGAGCTTCCTCAAACCATCCTGAACATATAGCGTGGAATACCCCGTCTCTGACAACTCACTAATATATATAAACCTTAATAACTTTTTGGCCTATTTCCTCCAAAAAGTATTTCATAGCCTCTTTAACCAAGCAGCTATTCTCAGGTTACATATGTGTAAAAGTGGAGTTAAGGAACTAATAAACCTCAGAGCTGAGGTTCAAATATGGCATTTTTAATTCTAGGTCTGATCATTTTTACACTGCACCACACTTAGTTTCTTATTGATATTTGAAAGAGTGAAATAAAGAAGAAAAAAACAGTATCGTACATCCAAATACATATGAAAAGTTAGAATATTGAATTCTATGTTGTTGTGAACTTTGATAAATTTATGGAATATAGATATTTAAAAGGACATAACCTATGATTTTTTTAGTATGGGGGGTTGAACCCAGGGGTGCTGCACCACTGTGCTAGCCCTTTCTAGTTGGACAGGGCCTTGCTAAATTGCAGAGGTTGGCCTCAAATTTCCCATCCTTCTGCCTCAGCCTCCTGAGCCTCTGGAATTACAGGCATGTCTCACTGTGTCCAGCTTAACTTCTGATTTTTGAAGCTCTTTGTCAGCATGCCTATCAGACTGAACACCTGCAATGAGGAGACTTCACTATTTTCTAGGGAAACTTATTTTGTCTATGGACAGCTTTGATTTAAGGAAGTATTTTTGTTGTTTTTTGTTTTGTTTTGTTTTGTTTTACATTGTGCTGAAATATACCTTCCTGTAACATCCAGTCTTTGATAATTTCTTCCTTGGAAACATCAGAACAAATCTAGTGTTAATCCATGCAATAGCACTTTGTGGGTGTGTGTGTGTGGTACTGGGGATTGAGCCCAGGGACATTCTACCTCTAAGCTACACCTCCAGCCCTATTTTTATTCTTTCTTTTGATACAGGGTCTCAGTAAGTTGCAGAGGGTCTCACTAAGTAGCTGAGGCTGGCCACAAACCTGCGATCCTCTTGTCTCAGCCTCCCATGTACTGAGATTACAAGCATGCGCCGCCACGCCCGGCTGCAATAGCACTTTAAATAGCTAAAAACAATTCTCATGTTTCCCCTAAGGTTTCCTTTTTCCAGACTAAATTTCCTCCACTCTCTTCACATGGTCCTCTTATGATACATTTTAAATTTTCCTCACTCTCCCCTTCTGCTACCCTGAGTTCTTTTCCCGCTTGGCTTCATCCCCTCTTGTGTGTCATATGTAGAGGTGCACATATTACTGAAGTAAAGGCACACAGTGCTCCACAGAGCAGAGCTACCAATTCTCTTACTCTACTCACTATACCTTCATTAATGCAGCCGAAAGCCTTACAGGCGTTTAGGCAGAGCAAGCACAACACAGCACTGACCCAACGTCCTAACTTCCATGTCAACAAGCATCCCTGCACTCAGCCTTGTAGTTCCTGACCTCATCTCTGGTGATAATTCCCTTCCCTCCTCTTCAGTCAGTCTCTGCCATGGTCCTACCCTAGACTTTTTCAATACTAGCAATATTATCACTGTTGAAATCTTAGTATCAAACATCTCCCTTTGGTCACCACATAAAATCTTAAAAGTTAACTTGCTCTAATTATGGACTAATAATCATTAAGTCTATAAATAATTAATTCTATAATAATGATTGTGTACAATAGTTACATATAATGTATTCTATATAATAACTAATATATAGTGTATCATATAATAATTAATAGTTAATAAGTATAATAATAACTGAGTCTATTAATAATTAAGTCTAATAATGACTGGAGTCATTAAAGACTCCAGTGTTGCTTATTTTTCAACTACAGCCCATTTATTCTACCTCTTTTTCATCATTCATAAGTCTACGCCTGCCGGGCGTGGTGGCGCACGCTTGTAATCCCAGTACTTTGGAAGGCGGAGACCGGAGGATCCGGGTTCACGGCCAGCCTCAGCTCTCTCTCTCTCTCTCTCTCTCTCCTTAGTGAGGCCCTCTGCAACTTCGTGAGACCCAGTTTCAAAATAAAGTATAAAAAATAGGGCC
This sequence comes from Glis glis, assembly GCA_004027185.1. Taxonomy (NCBI): domain Eukaryota; kingdom Metazoa; phylum Chordata; class Mammalia; order Rodentia; family Gliridae; genus Glis; species Glis glis. The sequence goes on along the minus strand of PVJS01005439.1, from coordinate 32,170 downwards.
GGGGGCATAGCGTGGAGGTAGAACGCCCCTGCGTTCAATCCCTGGTACCGCAAAAAAAAAAAAATAATAATAATCTATGCCTGTCTTTACTCTCCTCGTTGTCCAATATAGATTTCATGCCATGTCATTTAATCATTCCTTCAAAATATCTTCATCTCCCTTCCTCTTCTGATACCTGGAAAATCCCAACGTGGCAGTCTACCATGTTCTTGAGTGCTGGCAACAGAATAACTGAGGATCTTTGATGTAAACCACTGGAGTTGATGGATTTACTTTAAATTCATTATCACAAATCTCAACTGGATGCTTGGTTCTTCCACATAATAATACCATGTTTCTCCAGGAGTCTGATTTTTATATTCCCACAAAATGACAATTTCATATTTTACCTTCTGTTCCCAAAAGTCACACAAACTCTTCTATCCTTTTAGACATAGCTACTGACATCATCTTAGAAAAACCTGACATCCTTCAATTTCCAAGAGCCAAAGCTACAAACCAAGGATTATCTGTATTCCTTCTCTTTTTTTGAATTTTTTCAAACGTAGCACCAGTAAGAATTTTGATCATGCAGTTATCACAACTTTCTCTGTTCCTGTTGGATTCACACAAGCATACTATTGTGCTTTAGGATTTCTCATTAAAAATCAACACTTCCCTTGACACCACATCTCTTTCCAGCCACCAGCCAACAGTACTAGCTACTACGTTGCTGCTCCCTTTACAGAAACTTCTAAAATTGTTTGATTAAATATAATGTCTCTGCTTCCTTACTTTTAATTTTCTCTTCTATGATCACCTACTATAACAATCTCATTTATTTGCCCCTAACTTCACTGACACCTCATTTGTCAAGATCTCCAATCACATCTAAATTGCCAAATCTGCTGGGTGGGGTGGTAAAACCTGTAATCCCAGTATTTATGCGGCCGAGACAGGAGGATTACAGGTTTGAGGACAGCCTCAGTAATTTAGCAAGACTTTGTTTCAAAATAAAAATTTAAAAGGGCTGGGGTATAGCTCGGAGGTAGAATTCCCCAGGTTCAATCCCCAGTATCAAATAAATAAATAGCCAAATCTTATAGCCTTTTGGTTCACATCTTCTTCCTATGACTAAACTAACTTCTCCTTGTTTTAAAAATACACTCCTTCCTTGACTCCCAGTACCCCCCAAACTACTGATTCTCCCCATCCTCATTTGCTACACTGTGATCTCACCGGCTCTTTCTCTTATCAACCCCTAAATGCTGAGTGTCTGCTGCTCAGCCCTGAATTCTCTCTTATCTCTTGTCTTGTCTCTCCCCAAAATGGTCTCATATATTCACAAGGACTGAAATGCCACCTCTGTGGTTATGACTGTCATATCCATGTCTCGAAGTCAGACTTTTCCTCTTATATATTTAATGACTATTTTACACCTCCAATGAAGAATGTAACATGGGCAATATGGAAATCTTGAATCTTCTCTAAATATTTTTCAGCCTAACATAGCTCTATGAAATGGTGCAACCATTTTGTTCTTACTCAAAACAGAGATTTGAGAGAAACTTAATTTTTTTTGCTCCCCCATTCTTACTTTCCATATCTAATCCAGCAATACATCTTGACCATTCCTCTTCTAAAATATATTTTGGTGGCCCTCTTTTCTCTAACTCTATTACTACCTTAATTCAGGACATAAGATGTTTTGTCTTGGTTATAATAGTAGTGTGTTTCAACCATGAGCCAAAATAAAGCTTTCCTCTATTAAGTCGATTTTCTCAAGAATTATTTTCTCTCTGTGATGGGAAGTTGACTGACACATGGAAAAACCTGGAGAACATTGTGCTAAGTGAAATAAGCCAGACAGATAGAATATTACTGCATAATCTTATTTATGAAGGTTTTTTTAAGTTAAATATATAGAAACAATAGAACAGTAGTCACAAGGGCAAGGAATGAAGGTAAATATGAAGATGTAGGCAAAGGGTACAGAGTTGCAGTAAAATAGTATAAGTATAGAAGTCTAATGGATAGCATGAAGAATGTCTCAAACAACATTCTTACTGCTATAATCCAAGAGAACTGACCATACAACTTAGAGGAAGGAAGATTTATTTGTTCACAGTTTCTTGGAAATTCCAGGTTCAGTCCATGTGGGGCCGGGGTTTACAGATCTCAGGACATGGCAGCAGGAAGCAGAGAGAGGAAGACAGCAAGGCTCTGCACTCACATCATGAAGGCTGGAAGCTAGAGAACAAGCAAGCAAGGAAATTCAAAGACATGGGCACAGTCCCTAAGGCCACAGCCCCAGGGATCCACCTTCTCCAGCCACACCCCACCAGCCTAGGATACCACTCAGTAAATCCATTACAATGGATTTATCCATTAATGAGATTACAAACCTCATGACTTAATTATATTGACTCTTAACATTAAAACATGAGCTCTTTGGGGGGCATTTTATATCTAACCATAACAAGGACTACAGCTAATAATATTATATTGTATATTATAAATCTACTAAGATAGTAGCATTTAGGTGCTCCTACCACAAACACAGACAAAAGGTCACTATGTGAGGGCATGGCTATCTGAGTATTTTTAACTAGTAATCACTGCACTCTGTATGTGTATATTAAAACATCATGTTGAACAACTGAACTATATACAAAAAGTGAACAGATACAAAATGAAGAGCCTTCTGAGCTCACCTATGCAACTTCTTGCCTTCCTAATATTCAACAGTTGTACTCAACAATACCAAGTAGATCAATAAGTGTTCAGGTAGTTTTGGAAAATTCCATAATCCCCCTCAGGAATTCATTTTAGTTCTTAATAAACTTCACAGTTAGAAGTTCTACTTTATATCAAGCTCAACTTCCTCATGCTGGTACAACTATAAATCCAATTCTATATCTTTTTTCCCCACTGTCACACATGGTAAGTGCACTGCAAAGTGTGTTTAGACTAATGAAAGTGTAGTTTCAATCTAAAGCATCAGAACAATTCAAATAACTGAATATTTCTATGCTTGGGGTATTAGTCAGCTCAGGCTGCTATAACAAAGTACTTTAAACTGGATGGCTTATACAGCATTTATTTTTCACATATCTGGAGGCTGGGAAGTTCAAGACCAGATAGAACTGCCTGGTCAGATCATTGGTGAGGGCTTTTGTCCTGGCTTATAAATATCTTCTTGCTATATCCTTACATCATGGAAGGAGAGATAGTGCTCTGGCCTATTCTTTTAAAGGAACTTAATCCCATTCTGTTCCTTCTAGAGGATTGCTGTTGACCTTCTTTTTTCAGTTTCAAATCACCCCTTCACCATGGTCACTTCATCAGAAATCCCTGTTCATAGGAAGGCTAAGCCAGGGGTACATCAACATCTAATGTTAAACTCAACTTTTAAAAATTGAAAGATCAAGCCAACCAGGTGTGGTGGTTCACACCTGTAATCCCAATATTAAGGAGGCTGAGACAGGAGGATACCAGGCTCAAGGACAGCCTCAGCAACTTAGCAAGGCACTCAGCAACCTAGCAAGACTCTCTCAAAACAAAAAAATAAAAAGGGCCAAAGTTGTAGCTCAGAGATAGAACACCCCTGGGTTGATGCCCCAGTGTCACAAATAAAAAAGAAAAGAAAAGAAAAGAAAAGATCAAATTCTAAAACTATTGATTATAAAACTCACAAATGTTATATATTCTTTCTAAGTCCTGGAACCACAGCAGTGAAGCAGCAACTCTCTCCCTTTCCAGCCAAATGGCAACTGTAGCTCTATAAACCAAATGCACTGACCCTGTACAGTTTTCTCTAACCCATAACTACTCGAACAGCTCCAACAGGGTTGTGGAAACAAATGAGCTTTGCACTCTCCCTCATTCATTACGTTTATAGTCTAATAGTTCTTTCAGAGCACCTAGATATCACTGTGATAGGCATTATGGAAATACTTAGACATATTTGTCAGGTGTCGTGGAAACATTCAAGAAATTACCAATAACTTTAGAGTCAGTGGCAGAAGGAAAAGCACTGTGGCTTTTAATAATAATGTTTTGAAAAGATCGCATGACATGTATGAAAAAATGGAATTGTGTCTACGAATGCACTCCAGAACTTAAGGGTTTATTAGACAAGGTAGCACATAAAGGCACACAGACATTCAGGTTTATGTAGGGAGCTGGTCACTTACATTTGACACGTTCATCAATAATGCATTGTGGATCATGGAACAATTTTCGTAACATTATTTGATTAAGATAATATAGGAGGAAATAAGATAATATATTTTAATAACAATTTAATGAAACCAGGAGCGTTAGTTATTTTCATTTAGGATCTATTGCTTGTGATGGGCAACTGAAGTGCGAATCATTTAAATTTTTTATTTTATTTTATTTTTGGTACTGGGGATTAAACCAAAAGACATTCTACCTCCAGGCCTTTTTATTTTTCATTTTGAAATAGGGTCTTGATAAGCTGCTGAGGGTCTCGCTAAATTGCTGAGGCTGACCTCAAACCTGTAATCCTCCTGTCTCAGCTTCACAAATACTGTGATTACAGGTATGGGCCACCACAACCAGACAAAATTTGGTTTTCAGATTATCTTGTTTTCATTTGCCATCATTAGAAAGTCTATAGTGAGAAAAAGAAGATGCACACGGTGCAGTTTTCCCCACAAAGCTTCTCTAAAGCCTAACCGAGAAAAGTAGATATTTGCTAATATCTTTTTGAGGTTTTGGCAGTTCGTTGATCAGTACACACATACACAGGTATATGTGTGAGTGTACACACACGCGCACACACACACACACACACACACACACATCTACATAGCAGCTGGATGCATTTTGGAAATAAAATTTAAATTGCAGATGCATTTCAGAGCTTACAATACAAACTATTTGTATAGATTTTATTTAAACTTAACTTTGTAATTTTTTCTTTGTAGTACCTATTCTTAATGGAGGATTTGAAAAAAGCAAAAGAATAATTTTTTTTTTTTTTTTGCGGTACTGGGGATTGAACCCAGGGGCGTTCTACCTCCATGCTACACCCCTGGCCCTATTTTTTATCCTTTACTGAAACCGGGTCTCACGAAGTTGCGGGAAGGCCTCACTAAGTAGCTGAGGCTGGCCGCGAACCCGGATCCTCCAGTCTCCGCCTCCCAAGTACTGGGATTACAAGCATGCGCCACCACGCTGGCTCGCAAATGAATAATTTTAACTGGATGCCTCAGGCTTAGATTACTGTCAGGAAATATCTACTTAAATATCCATATGAGATGTTTTTGTCAGCCACAAATAATTTAGTTGAAATAAGTAGTTTATTATTTAATAGTATATTTCAATTAACAGATATCTAAGAGTGACTCAGGTCTGTGATATTTACCTGGTAATAAAATAAAACTCCATAGGCTACCATAGTATCACTGAGAGACTGTCTCAGTTATTGTACGACTCGTACATGTCGGTCATTTTGCTAAATATGTCATATACATTAACTCTATTTAATCCCTATTAAAAATCCTGCAATACTGGGCATGGTGGCACATGCTTGTAATCCCAGTACTTGGGAGACTGAGACAGGAAGACCACAGGTTCGTGGCCAGCCTCAGCTACTTAGTGAGGCCCTCTGCAACTTAGTGAGACCCAGTTTCAAGAAAAGAAAAGAAAAGAAGGCTGGGGGGTGTAGCTCAGAGGTAGGATTCCCCTGGGTTCAATCCCAAGTACAACAAACAAACAAAAAAATCCTGCAGATTACATAGTATTTATAGATATTTTTAGATGAGGAAATTGAGTTTCTGAGGGTATTGGAAATTTGGTTAAGTTGGCATAATAGTAAATTTCAGAGGCAGGATGTGGGCACAGGTCTGTTGTATAGTAAAGCCTGCATTCTTTATCAATGTGCTTTGTAATTTTCTTTTAAATTAGAGTCAAGGACTCACTGTCTACCTTGTTTATGAAAGCAAGACCCATGTACTATATATATCTGTATATTTCTAGGGCCAAACTGAGAAGTCTCTCATGCACCATAAGAGGTGCTTGTGAGCACATGATAATGTGTTTGAGAGAATGAGAAAGCAAAGACACCAACTGCATAAGCAACAGCAAATAAATAAACACATTAATTAATTAATTAATTAAAAATAAAGACTTTAGAGCCGGGCGTGGTGGCGCACGCTTGTAATCCCAGTACTTTGGGAGGTGGAGACCGGAGGATCCGGGTTCGCGGCCAGCCTCAGCGCGCATGCGCGTGCGATCAATCTCTCTCTCTCCTCTCTCCTCTCTCTCTCTCTCTCTCTCTCTCTCTCTCTCTCTCTCTCCCTAGCGAGGCCCTTCGCAACTTCGTGAGACCCGGTTTCAAAAATAAAAAAAAAGCATAGAAAAAATAGGGCCGGGGGTGTGGCGCGGAGGTAGAACGCCCCTGCGTTCAATCCCCGGTACCACAAAAAAAAAATAAATAAATAAAATAAAGACTTTATTCTCCCTCTTGGTTCAGAAGGAGGCGGTTGTGTGTTAGTGTAGATGACCGGTGAGCCCCAAGCCCCAATGTTCATTTTTCTACATTTTCCCCTCAGGTCAGAAAAGTATGGTTTGCAATCAGTCCTTCCGGTCAGGGTCTGCTACCACCATTATTGATATTTGAGCAGCACTAATCTGGCTGAGTTCCAGCCTTTTCCTTCCAGGTATGTATAAACTTTTACAATGTGTGCAAACGGTTGTTTTACTCTTGAGATCCTAGGAATGCCAATTTAGTAAATTGCAGTAGAGATGATATCTGAAATTTCACAAATGTGTCTAAGATAATGTTTAAGGTTAGAATCCAAGTTTTTATGGATCTTGATCAATTCATGGAGCTGCAGTTAAGAATTCAAGGCTAAAAAGAGCAAAGTTCTAGATGAAAAAAAAATGTTCTGATTCAGTTAAGAAGTGCTTCTTCCTTTTTGCCAGAAATAACTTAAGAATTACCACAGCCTAGGTCAGCACTGCTTATTATTTATGTCACCAACACATATGCACAGTAACACAGTGATGAAAAATTAGCACAAGCTTGTAGATCAAATCTAAAGAGTGAAAAAGACTACCACAAAGCAATTTCTTGGATACAATTTTAATTTAGGTCACTACACACATAATATCACTATCTACATTCACGGCCTAATGTCCCACCAAAAAATGATGTAATACATTGTTTTTAATGAATATAGTATGTTTATTGAGGAGCTTCCTTATGTCAGGATATTACCAAATTATATCTAATAACTCAGAAAAATAAATATTTATAACCTTATTTTAAAGAAAAAGAAACTTAGCTCAAAAAATGTTGCCTCTTTTAAGAATCATTCAGTCAAAATAAGTATTTGCACTTAAGCCTATCTACAATGTCCATTATCTTTCTTCTTTACAGGGCCCCTAGGGTAAAGAGACTAGATATGTCAGGCCAGGTAGTGGTAGTAGATCCATGTATGACTTCAAGGATAAAATTCCTAAAATTGTATGCATAATAAAATTTATGTATGTATACTTTGTATCTTGAGGGTTCATAATTATTTTTAATAGGTCTCAAAGAATTCTGAGACCCTAAATATTACAAGAACCATTGCTTTATTCCCGATTTGGCAACAGATGAGCAACTTTCTCTACCCTGCCAAATGTTGGGAAGGAATTTCAGAATTACCTCTTTCCCCAGATTACAATTTTAGCTAGAATTCGGAGTTGTACCGAAAGGGGTAAAGCCAGGACACAGCATGAAAATGGAAAGGATTGTATGGTGATTTCAGAAGAACGAGTCCAGGTGTCCATCAATGGGTTACAAAACTGTGGTGTATATATACACAATGGAATTTTACTCAATCATAAAAAAGAACAAAATTATGTTATGTGCAGGAAAATGGTTGGAACTAGAGAATATTATGCTAAGTGAGATGAGCCGGTCTCAGAAGTGAAGGGTCCCATATTTTCTCTCATTTGTGGAAGTTAGAAAGAAACTAGGAAATAAAAGAGACATCATACAAATGAGGGGAAATACCAGTAGAATAGTGGAAGGGGATTTAGGTAGGGAAGTGGGGTGGGGAGGGAGAAGACTTGATGAAGGAATCAATCCAAACAATGCTATGTACATTTGTGAAGTTATTAATATCAATTTCAATATTATGAATGGGGAAGGGTGGGGGAATGGGGTGGGAAATAGAGGGAAATGTACCAGGGCTATGTACATATATGTTTCAATCACACTAAGCCTCAATATGATGTATAGATTTAATGCACCAATCGAAGTATAATATATATATATATACATATCCCTCAACCCTCTCCCCACCAAAAAAAAAAAATATATATATATATATAGAAATCCTTATAGCCACAGGAGCAGTGAGTCCTACGGTTTGAATGAAACTTAAACCCCATAGTGGAAGGTGGGGCCTTTGGGAATCTATTGGGCCAGGAGGGCACCACCCTTGTGAATGGAATATGCTGTTAGGGAAGGGCTGGAGGAAGCTAGCTAGACCTTTTGCTCTTCCACCTTCTGCCATGTGAGAATACAGAAACCAGGTACCATCCAGGAGGCAGAGAGCAGCCTCAGCACCGAAGCTTCCGGTGACTTGATTTTGGATTTCTCAGCCTCCGGAATTGTAAGGAATAAACTTTTATTCTTACAAACCACCCAGTCTAAGTTATTTAGTTTGAGTAGCAGGAAGGAAGGCAGTGAAATCATCTGAAAAGGTAAGCTTTAGAATAGAAGCAAGATCGTTCAGTGGTGCAGTGTTGTAAAAGGCACAAAAGCAATGCATATAATAAAAAAAGTGCTAGAGGATCAGCAGTAGCGTTTGTAAGAATTTCCAGATAGATTCGCAAGATCCTCAGAGAAATATTAAGGCCCTGCTACCCACTCACAATTTTCTAGCTGGCAAGATTATAACAGCTGTAGACCCAAGGTACTGATTTGTCATTTTTGGATTAGTGTGAGAGGGACAAGCCATCAAAGTTAATGTGATACTTCTATAGTTCGTACTCAAATAGCATACCTGTTTATTCATGCTTATTAAATTTATTAACCTTAGTAACTAGAGTTAGTAGAAACATTAGGGCTATAAGGTATTAATAAACCCCTGATATGATAGTGATTCGTAATTAACAAAGCAATTTGCAAAATAATAACTCACTGAATTCTCACAACAAAACATGAATGTCAACCCCAGTCTTTTCATCCTCTCCCTCCAATAAATATCACTGTGTTTCAAACCCACCGTGCCACTGATAAACTAACCTCCTCTCAAAGATAGATGTTCTGCACCAGTTTTCAGATCAATCCTAATCTTGGTAGAAATTTCTTTATTGCTCTGGCTTCTTTGCCCTATTGCCTTGCCATTAAATCAGCAAGAAGAGGCCCTGAGAAAACACTCAGGTTCTCAGTATTACTTAAGGTGCTCACGCTACAGCGCTTCACTTAGAGAAGAGGGACTCGTGATCAAGCCCGCGGCAAATGCATGGGTCCCCAGCATAGTAGGATTTGTTGTAACAGATGTCTAGTCCCCAAATGATACTTCTCTGCACTTGTGAGTCCCCATTTTAGTTTTGGAAGCCCTACCTCTATGCTGCACCAGTATCTTCCTTTATGAACTCTTCCTTTATTGCTTGTAGCTTTTGCTACTCTACCTGCCTGTCTGGCCTCCTTGATGAGATTCTTTTGGAAGCCCTGTACAGTAAATACTGCTGTTTGATACGCCAAGCCCAGTAACTGTTAGTCTTGGGGCATCCCACTTTTGCCCGCTAGCCTGGCTCTCAGTGGCCTCCAGTGTTTGGATCAGTTTTTTCAATATTTAGGCTGCCTCAGAGCTGAAGATGAAAAGGGAAGATGGGAAAGAACATGTGTATGGTGGTGCAACATCAGGTGGAGCTGAAGTAGAAATGAGTAGAGGCTTAAAATGAGTATTTGGAAATAGATTTTGCTAATTATTGCATATTAAGGTTATTGGCATAACAAATCTGTTTGTTGGTCCCTCCTTTCAACAGATCACAATAGGAAACTTGGTCAATGCCAATGTCTAAGTTAATCCAAACTTTGATTATAGAACAAAAGTCGTTGTTTTTTATTTACATATTATTTCTTGGACAAACATCTTTCTCCTGAAATATTCAAAAGTAACAAGAGAGTTGTACTTTTTAAATTAAAGCAATAATGCAGGCACTCTTTTTACCTTCTGAAAGAAGACATTTCTGTCTTTGTGCAGAGCCCAGGCATCAGCCATCTCCTGGTCAAGTGAAAAGAATAGAAGAAAGTTGCCATTTCCTGAAAACGTACACTGAGGAAAACAGGATTTTGTGACCCACTAGTTAAAAATTTATAGAATAGTTAATAAACGTGTGCTTCAACTGAGGCTATAACCAAAGTGAGTCATTGTCTACCTAATTAGATTTAGTCACTTTTAACACTTGAGGCAAATTATCACAGCTACTACTTAATTATTAATATGACTAAAAACTTCAGTTGTTTATAAATTCGTTTCTAAAATTGTTCACTGATCTAGTAGCTTCTTCCAATCTGGACTGAGAAGCTTCTATCCAGTGGTTTTGGTTTGCTGGACTCAGAACCAAAGCTATACTAGGGGTTGTGATTTGTTTTTCCACTTTTAACTTAGAAAGCAAAGTATGAATTTTTTTTATTACTCACCAGGAACACTGGTTCAGTCTCCAAAATATATTTTGGAGGCATTTTTTAAGTTGTACTTACAATTGACTTGATTTCCATTTACTTTCTTTACCTGAGGTGAAATAAAATTTTTATTCCCATGTGGAATATATCAAGTTTCTAGTAATTCTCATGCAAAGAACTTTCTAAGATTATCTTTTTATCAATAGTTAAATTACGTTATGTTTTTAATTGGACTCCAAGTCACAGCCGCTAGCTTCCCAGAATTGTAATGGTGTTGAATTAATTTAAAGGGACTCAGAGGAACCAGATAGGAAAGGCTGTCACCATTATAATTTAGTTTTATGATTAGATCATGGAAAACATTGTAGAATTCTGGAAAGAGTTTTAACCCTTCTATTTTGAAAGACCTATCATACAGTTTGTCTCAAAAGATGTCTTTGGAGATATTTCTAATCCTGTAAAAACTTTGATAAAATAAATGTCACAATGAGAATAACAGAGAGATTACCATGCTAAATACACACCCTATTTATGATCTGCAAATTAAAGAAACCATGAAAGCAAACACACAGATATGTATACAACACACTGTTTTATTAAGTATCAATTATAATGTCAATTAGCAATGATATTTGCAATTTTTCTATATGTTTTGCATAAGTAACACAAATATTTTGGAGTAAGAAAAATACATTATTTAAGTATAATAATTTTATATACTTTACACATACATATATACTAAAAATTCAGAATTTTTTCCCTAGGATTTTATAATATTCCTTTTTAAACAATTTCCCAGAAAACAAAGAAAAATATTTCTGAGCATGTGACTTCTGAGAATGCAAAAATCTATACTAACAATGAAGAAATTCTTTTCAGATCTCAAACAAAAACTAGTAAGTTGGTCTTATCAAAGTTTCTGTGTAGTGGCACACACAAACATGAATGACTTTATTTAGAAATATTTGTGAAAAATTACATAAGAGTACACAGGATATCTCTGTATTATGTCTTATAACTACATGTGAATGTATACTTATCTCAAAAAACAAAATTTTAAAAATTTGTATACAATAGTACTCTCTTTTTGTTTGCTCTCTCTGTCACTCAATGCATCAATATATACAGAAATATTTAAAGTATATAAACTTGACAATGAAAGAGATCTGCTCTAATTTTGTGATTATACTGGTGTTTTTAAGATAATTGATTCAAAGCAACTGAGTATTAATTTTTAATTGTAGTGGGTAGAAGGAGCTCTATGCGGAGATAGGAGGCTATTTTATTACATTTATTAAATTAGTTCATGATGTTAGGTTTCTTTTTTTTTATAAAGTGTAAGAAAATGGAGGGGGGAAAAGGCATCCTTTAAATACATCAGTCACAAGAGCCGGGTAAAGGAGAATGCGGCTCTTTTATTTGATGGGATGAGAAAGCTAATAATGTATGACAGTAAAAAGGAAGAGGCTTTTAACGCTTTTTTTAACCTTACAAAAAAGGTCAACTCTGATCTGGAAATGAGAACAGCCAACACATGGGATAGGAGGGCAAGAAGCCAAGCAGAGAGTGAGAAGGAGCTGGTGACGAACACGCTTAGGCCGCAGGGTCCAGTCCCTCGCATCTGCACCCCAAGAGTCTAAAAGCAAGGTTCAGCCGTCTCTTCATTAATTTAGCTTTTTTTCCCATCACAGGGTGAGGAGAGGGACAAGTAGAGTTATCCAAAGCAGAAAAGGGGGTGCTTTATTTTTATTTAAACAGAGAGGAGAAAAGGGAATCCTGCAACCAGCTTCCTAGTTTCATATTTGATAAAGAAAATCCTATTTTAACATTTAGGCTTCTAACTCAGTGGTTGAGGGACTTAATATATGAAAGCACATGGTGGTGTTTACTGAATGCTACTCTGCTCCCAAAACCGAGTTAGTGCTGTCACTTTATAGATGTGAAGTTTGAAAGGAAAAGGAATTTTCTTGAGATAAACCAGACAATAAATGCTGAACTAGATTTGCATCTGGACCTGCTGATTCCAAAACCTTCATTCTTTCCACCATGGAAACCAGTCCTGGTGACTCTTACTTCTTTGAGGGACTTTATCTAACTAAAACACTGTCAAATTCACTTAAAGTCAAACAAAGCAAGTTTACTATTTTTTTAATTCCTAAGTTAACAGCTTGGTTAAAAAATATATCCTTTCAGAGGGTAAGAGCCTCCAAAAAGACATCTAAATGAATCACCATGCCCTACTAATTAAAAATGTGATAGAGGCTGCGTTATCTTGTAGTTCCAAATAAGGGTAAGGATTCCTGCCATTTGCAAGCTGGAGACCAGGGACAAATTGTACAACCTTTCTGAGCTTCACCTTCATCACACAAGACAGAGAAATAATAGTTGCTCTTACTTGACAAGACTGTTAAAAATATTAAATGAGAAAACTAAAGTATGCAAAGTATTTAGCCCAGGATCTAACAAGTAATATATTTAATGAATAATCATAGGATTTTTCATTTGAATATTAATATAAATTGATAATATAATATTAAACAAATAGGCTTAATCTTCATTAACTGACTGGTTGATGCAGCTTTGTAAATATTGCTGAGATGTGCTTGTTTTTTTGTTTTTGTTTTTGTTTTTTAACTGAGCATGGTTATGTGGTTTATTTCTGGCCCAAGGCAAGCAGAGAGCATTTACTTTCACTGGGCCACAGCTTATAAAAAGTTAGTATGTCTCCCACAGTGTCTCCCTCCTGCCTCCAGCAGGAAGCATGTAATGATGATGAGAATCTCAGGGGAGGGAGGAGCCTGGCTTCTCACTCACCATTTAGAGGAAGCGCCTCCATGGCCATTGCCATGTGAGAGATGGGGTGTTAGTTCCTTGTAGTTGAGTCATTTTTTCACTTTTTATCCATTTGTTCCAGAACCTTGGCCAACTTGCCCTAAATAATACCATACTCAGTATGCAAAGTTTCACAGGGTTTTCCAATATTTCTGCAGGAATTCTAAATTTTAATTTATCAGTTAGGCGATACATATTTATTAGTCTTTCCTACATATATTAATTACCAAATTCAATATATAATGTATTATAAATATTTCCTTAATCTGAAACTAAAAGGCTTGTCTCTGCAATCAAGATGGAAAGTCGTGTGCAGTTTTGTGTGTTTATTCATTGGTATGTGAATCTTGTCTTTTCTTTGCCTAATGAGAGATCACATCAAATATGCAGAGCAAATAATAGGAGAAATTAATTCACAAATTGTACTTTTGTTTCCAAAGTTAGAAGTTAAGCTTTTGATAGGACTATTTTAATGAACACTTTTATAATTTTTTAATTTTATAAGCCTTAAGTTTTACATGGATTATCAAATTTACTTTCCTGTGGTCATGTGATGAAACCTTTTAATTGAAGGGTTTTTTTAGAATAATGGTGTAACAAGAAGGAAAAATGAACAAATCTGCTAAAAAATTTTATGTAATTTAAAGTAAACATAATCAAATGCTTTTAAATAATATGTGTACAATTCTAATACTTCTTCGATTAAATTATATGAAAATATCTGCCAAAAGAAATTTAGGCTTACAAATATTAATCTGTCATATAACATAAACTCTCTATCATGAAAATAATTGATGCTCCAATTTTTGGTCTTTGGTTTGGAGAAGGTAGAGAAGAAAGAGGCTTAGAGAAAGAAATCCTGAGATAGGCAGAGCCCTTTCATCCTTGGTACCTGATGGGCCTGTCACACAAATAAACATTCCACTTCTAATCCTCTTCCCTACCAAAGTTTCACATATCCAAATAGCCATCCTCTCTCCCTCTCCTTTCACTCCATCAAAAATTCTTTCTCAAAAAAAAAAATGCGTAACAAATCAAATATAATGCATTACATAGGGACTTTGAAAAACAAATGTATTTGGAAAAAATAACAATTTATTATTTCCTCTATTAAGTTTTAGGTGTGTTTTGCTTTTTTTTTATTTAACTTCCTATGCTATGTCAGGAAGGCTTCATCCCAACCTTATTTTGTTTCCTATTACTGAAAACTAGGTATAATTTGCAACATTGTGCTCAAAAATGATCTACAATAACAAAATTACTTAAAGTCCCACAGAGTTTATTATAATTGCTTTAAGTGTTCTTGCTTTATATCTGAATGTCAGTGCTGCTCTGGGAAATTACTGAACTTTCATATTATAATACATATTGATTATTAACCAGTGCTAAGTGTTTTAATTGATGCTATTTCAAATTATAATAAGTACCTAAATCTATTCATGGAATTCAGATTGTTTTTAAATCTAAAATTGATCATTATTACATTCCCTAATTATTCAGGACTGTTGTCAAACACCTGCAATTTTTTATATGCAAATAAGTCACTGAATGAGTGTTTTAAGGACAATTATAGAAATAATAGAAATTATGTGAAGAAAACTTCAAAGAATATTTGCCTGTCTTAGAAAATCAAAACTCTATAATTTTACAGTCACACACATTTTTATGGATATATGTGTCACCAAGTGAGTTAGAATAAATTAGTGCCTATTTGTATGAGATACTTTTACAAAAGTAAATAGTGATGCTCAGAAGATTTGATTTACTTCAAATTAATGTAGTCTCTCATTAATGCTCTCTTGAGTTTCAGGTATAATTTACTAGTTCCTACATATGTATAATTTACCAACCCCCAAGTCTTGGTCATTTCCATTGTCTCATTTTCTCATCCTGCATTCAGGAAGAAGTGCATCATCAGAAAAGTATACAACTGTGTTGATTAAGACTTTCCTAATAAGTTCATAAGACCTAAATTTGTTTTATTTGCTACTAGGGATTGAACCCAGGGGCATTCCACCTCTGAGTTATAACCCCAGCCCTTTGTATTTTTTGTTTTGAAACAGGGTCTCACTAAGTTGCTGAAGCTGGCCTCAAACCTGCAATCCGTCTCAGCCTCCCAAGTATAATCCCAAGGGACAATAGGCATGCGTCACCATGCCGGGCATAAGACCTAATTTTAACTGACCAACTGATGCCCTATAGTAGATTCCCATTGCAGGGAACATTTTGCATATTTTGCCTGTTTTAGACCTTTGGTGTTGTTCTCAGCTCCCCAATCCTTTGCAGTCGTGTGTTGAAATAATCCTTATTTTATTTAATACTAGCCCCAAAGCACACGAGTAGTTGATGCTGGAAATTTGGATATGCCAAGGAGAAGATAAAAGGTGCTTGCTTTAGGTAAAAAACTAAGGTTCTCAACTTAATGAGGAAAGAAAAAAGTGTATTTTGAGACTGCTAAGATCTGCTGGAATTACGAACAAATCTTTTATCCTTGAAATTGTAAAGAAAAAAAAATATGTGCTGGTTTTACTGCTGCACTTCAATCCACAAAAGTTATGGCCACAGTGCATCATAAGTGCTTAGTTAAGATGGAAAAGACATCAAATCTGTAGGTGGAAGACATGATTGGAAAATACGTTCTGTTTAAGGGCAACATTTTGTGCCAGAAAGCATTGAGTCTACATGAAGACTTCCGCAAGAGATCTCCTGAAATGAGTGACACCATATCCTGCAGGTAAGGAGTAGTTGCCCAAGTTCAAGGAAAAGTTTGAAATAAAAACAAAAACTACTGGAGAAGCTGCAATCTTTGAGCGGAACACAGCATTAAAGTCACCCACATGATCACAGAAGGACTGCAACATCTACAGTAAGACTTTGATGAGTTACAAAGGAGAGAGCAACTTCTAATTGCAGTGTTCCTCCAAAAGACTTCAGCATAACCCCCCCAGCCACATGACCTGCTTCTGACGCCAACCATCCATGTCATCTTGACTTGATGATCCAGAGTCAGTCGGAGCAGATAAGCCTTCTTCTGACATCCCACTGAGGGTCAGTAGGAGCCTCATGCTACATCACAATGTCCATGCCATTCACCTCCTGTCGTCGGATATCAGCTTCCATCATCACAGGAAGAAGGTGAGCACTGTACAAGGAGGTATTTTATGGGAAGGTGGGGAGGAGAAAGGGGAGATCTGATGTTGGAAACTATTCAAATGGTCCTTTGTTCATACATGAAGTTATTTGTATCGATGTCAATATTGTCTATGGGGCATGAGGGAACAGGCTGGGAACTGGAGGGAAACACGACAAATGCTTTGTGACTGTATTTGTCACTCTCAGCCTCACTATGATTTATAATTACAATGCACCAATAAAAAAGAAGAGTAGATATTATACTCATGTAACTTTTATTACAGTATATTATAATTATTCTAGTTTACTATTAATTATTGTTGTTAATCTCTTACTGTTTATAAATTAAACTTTATCAAAAGTATGTGCAAGCCCGGCGTGGTGGCGCATGCTTGTAATCCCTGTACTTTGGGAGGCGGAGACTGGAAGATCCAGGTTTGCGGCTAGCCTCAGCTCTCTCTCTCTCTCTCTCTCTCTCTCTCTCTCTCTCCCTGTGTCTCTCTCTCTCTTTCTACTTAGTGAGGCCCTCTGCAACTTCGTGAGACCCGGTTTCAAAATAAAGTATAAAAAAATAGGGCCAGGGGTGTAACTTGGAGGTAGAACTCCCCTGGGTTCCATTCCCGGTACAGCAAAAAAAAAAAAAAAAAAGTATGTGCAAGCCAGGTGTGGTGGCATACACCTGTAATAACAGTACTTGGGAGGCTGACACAGGAGGATCATAGGTTTAAGACCAGCCTCAGCAACTTAGGGAGACTCCCAACAACCTAGCAAGAAGCTGTTTCAAAACAAAAAAAAATTAAAATTAAAAAAGGGCTGTGGATATAGCTTGGAGGTAGGTAGAATGTCACTGGGTTCAATTTCTAGTACTACACACACACACACACACACACACACAGCTATGAACATATTGGAAAAACATAGTATATATAGGGTTCAGTACTCTGCAGTTTCAGACATCTTCTGGGGGCTTGGAATATATCCCATGGGAAAGGGGACTACTGTACAACTGCTTGGTGGGCACTGGGGTGGACGAGAAAAGAAGTGGGAAAGGAAGCCAAGAAGGGAAGTTCAGGCCACACAGGGATAAAAATGGACCTTGCTAAGGAGTCTTCCCTTCACAGTATGGACAAAAGAAGTCTTTAATATGTTGGAGTTTCAGAAAAGAAACAAAATGATGTTGTAGAGAATTAATTGGAGGGAGATCAAAGAGAGACAGAACATTGAGAAGGATACTTAAATTGTTCACTTATTTACAAGCGTGGTGGTGCACGCTTGTAATCCCAGTACTTGGGAGGCGGAGACCGGAGGATCCGGGTTCGCGGCCAGCCTCAGCTACTTAGTGAGGCCCTCTGCAACTTTGTGAGACCCGGTTTCAAAATAAAGTATAAAAAATAGGGCCGGGGGTGTAGCTCGGAGGTAGAACGCCCTTGGGTTCAATCCCTGGTACCTCAAAAAAAAATTGTTCACTTATTCAACAGGGAAGTATTTGCAGAGTACTTGCTAAGAACTAGACATAAAGCAGAAGAAATAGAAACAATAGCAGGGATATAGAAGTAATTCAATGCAGATACAGAAGTAAAAGTATGGTCCTAACCTCAAGAAGTTCACTGTCTCCTGGATGTGGGGTGAAAGAAGGAAGAGATGGTTAAAGAAACAACACAATTAAAATATCATGTAACATGTGCTTTAATATAATGTGGATTAAAATAAGAAATCCAAAAGCAAAATATGACAGATAAGAACAAATATAAACCAGATTCATAAAAAGGTATATTCAGTTTGAGTCTTACTGAAATTTAATACCTGAGGGATATCTACATAGACCTTGCTAGTAGTACTTGGATTAGAAGTCTGAAGTTTGGGTGAGGTATCTGGTTTAAATATAGAAATTTGAAAGCCTTCAATGTTTAAATGATTATTGAAGGCATGGGTGTGGATGAGATCACACTTAACCAGTGGATAGAATTACAAATGGATAAAGGATGTGATCAATAGAATCTTTGTAGAGTGTGAAGTCCCAGGTATTATAGTATTTGTTCAAAATATTCACCGCCTTTTGCTACTAGGTGCACCTCTATCAAATGTACCCTAGCACATCTGTCCCTGGGGGAAAATTATAGTTTCTGCCTCATTGAAGTAAAGCTCAGCCTTGTGATTTTCTTTGGCCAATGAAATGTGAATGAAAAGACCATAAACCATTTTGGTGTAAAACTTTAAAACCCATGACATGGTTCTGCCCTCTTTCTTTCTGCTGGGCCTCTACACCAGCAGAGAATCCCAGAAGATCCAAAGGTGGCCCATGATGGGCATGTGACTTGAGCTGAAAACAGACTGAGATTTTGGAGGTTAAGCCAATAAAATCATCTTGACTGAGCAGAATAAAACAGGATGGGTAAAAGAAAAGAAGTACGATAGACCAAATGGTAATTATGTTGGGGGAAAGAAGATTGTAAGATACCCAGGATGTAGAACAGATAGAACTTTGAGTTATTTGATGTGTAGAGATATAAATAAATCTAAGATGACTTAGATTTCTAGTGACTAAAAAAGTGACATCATGATAGGGCCAAAAAACCCCACTGCTGCTTTTATTATTAGTGAATTTTATTCAAATTCACTTTGAAACTGGAGTAAGAATAAAGCTAAGGATTTAGCCATGAAATGATGTCATATTTGGTTGAAGATGCCTCTGTCATATCTGGGTGGAGATGCCTGTTAGGCAGTGGCATGTATGGCTCTGGGGATCTGGAGAGAGGCCTGGGGAAACTGAGGCAACCCAGAGAGGCTGTGTCTAGTAAGAAGAGGACTGAGGGTAGAACTCTGGAGGAAACTAATTTTTAAGGAAAAATATAAAAGAAGAAAAGAAAGTAAAATAGACTTTATATAAAGACATAAGAATAAAACATGAAAAAAGTGATGCTTTATGAGCAAAAGAAAAAAGATATTTTAAGAAGCGTAGTCCAGTGTGTAGACTACTGTGGAGAAACATTTAAAATGAAGACATTACTGGTGTTTACAATGAAGAGAAATGTGTTAGGGCAACACATTTCAGGTGAAGTTCTAAAATCTGTACCCAAGGTAATAACCTTTTTCATCCAAATCATCCTAAGATATCTCACAGATTATCATTATGTCTTCAGTACTTGGGTTGTGGAAATTCAAAAGGCAAGAATTAAATTGTTTATTTTCTCTTTGAGGTAGGCTATGGTGCCTTTTCAACTAGGTCAGAAGAGACTAAAGCCTGGTTTGAAGTGAAGTTACAGTATACAGATGAAGAGATGTTTCTCCCTCTTCTTTTGATCTAGAAGGTATAGTTAAGTTCTCCAATGGTAAAAACACCTTCGCAGCAACTCCACTGTACATGCACTTCAGTAGTGAGTGTGTGTGGAGGCCTGATGGTAATGAAGCCAGGGGAAAGTTGAGACTGGAGGCATGAGAGAGTGAAGATAATTGATGAAAAAGGTCCCATGTGGTATAGAAGAAAACTGCACCAAGAATAAAATGTTCAAACATAGCATGTCATAAAAAGTAGAGGAATCACATCTCTTCCGCTGGAATCTAGATGGAAGGAAATGTAAACAATTTATTGTGCAAATAAATTCAATACTGGCCTTAAGAGAAGTGAGAGTAATTTGTAAACTCTGCAGCCTTGAGCATGTATTAGTCACTATTAATACTTGAATTTTAGTTGTGGTGAGTTACCAGAAATGCAGACTGGAGCATGGGGGCAGGGTCAGAAATGGAATGTCTCTTTGAGAATTATCTGTAGGAAAGTGATACTTCAACAAGTGAGAACAGAAAGAAATCTGGATATGTATATAGGGAAAAAGCAAGAATCCTGGACAGTGTGCTAAGCTTATTAACTCTGATCAGGGACAATGATGTCATGAAGGAGTTAGTGGTCTTGAGAAGGTGACAAAATTAGAGAGCATAGAGTCTCAAAGGCAGAGTGTCATCAGAAGCAAGGAAACCTAATGGTACACTGACTCTAACCCAGCACCTGGCACAACACGCAGCTGCAGCAGATGGGCCCAGGTGGTCCATGTTCATGGATAAAGGAGAACAGGCCAGGCTTAAGAACAGCAAGGCATTGTGAGAACCCAGTCTTCAGTCAAAGAATCTTGACGGCTGCTGCTGTTTCAAGCATGGTCAGACACTGGGGATGGAAGAGCTCTCCTGGAAAACATGGGCATCAGTACCTCTGCTTGGACTAGAGGGCAGATGAGGATCATAGGCAGAAAAGACACCAAAGGCCAGTTTCATGACAAAAACAGAAATGTGAGAGTCAATTCAGGGAAATATTCAGAAGTGTAGGAGAACTTAGTGATCCAAAAGTCATAAGGCTTTAGTAAAGGGACAAAGTCCTAAAATGCAAATGCTCTTCCTGTGAGCCACAGGTCCTACAACATGCCTTCCACCAGACATTTGGCTAAGGAAAATTGGTCCCTGGATCACAGTTTTCCTTTTCCTCATATCATCATTATGTCACCGGTTGGTGGTCTACAAACAGGCTGCTTTCAGGGTTCTGGGTTTCTACTACTTGAATGGCTTTCATTTCTGCTCTTCAGCAACTCACGGTGATCTTTCTGTTGAGTTCCTTCTAGTTCTGTTACCTCCTCAGTCTTACTAAGTTGGAGCTTCAAGTACAACAGAACCTTCTGTCCTTTACTAATTCTTCTCCAAATCTCTTAAGATCTTCACAAAGTTATTTTTTCCTTCTTCTTTGAAAGGTAATGTTTCTTGAGTCTCTACTCTGTGCCAGGCTGTTGGATAACCTTTTTATATAAATTTTGTCAGTTTTTCTCTTCCCAGCAAATTATGACTAAAGAACTATCATGCTCCCCTTTTCAGTTCAAACATTTCTAGCAACTTCCCAAAGATCACAAAGCTCAAAAATAGTGGAGCCTGAGGCAGTCGGAACTTCAAGGTTGTGCTCATGGTACTGATTGTCTTTTCTAATACCCTTTGCTCACAAGACCTGGATCTCAGGGTCAATGTTATAACCACTGCTTACACCAACACCCTTAATTTCTTTTTCTTTAGTATATTTTCATGTATCAAGCACATCCCTAACTCTGAGGCAACCTAGTTGCCTACATTTATCATGCCTATTTCCAGGCTGCTAAGTGTTGCTGGAGAAAATTAAATAGCTGTGCTGATTGCTTTCATTACGTTGTCATGATGTCCAACCTCAGCTGGGCCTTTGCAAACACTGGCAATCCCTTTGCTCCTCTCTCGACAGCTATTTCCCATTTCCCACAGCATCTGTTCCAAATCTGTGTAGTTTTCCTCAAGTCTACTTTAATTAAAAACATTCCTAACATGGCTTACGAGGCTCTCCAAAGTTTGGCTCCTTCCCATCCTTCTGGTCTCTCCAAGGGCTGTGCTCCTTCTTGCTTCTCTAGGCGCCAGCCAAACTGACACTTGTAATTCCCTTCTCTTGTCCCCTTTAGATATTCTGTCCACTGCATTTGGGAAGCCCTACTCTTACTTCTTTATTTAACTCACTACTCATCTTTCAATGTTACATCATCTGATGAGCTTCCCCTGACCTCCTAGACTAACTTAGATCCCATCATAGCATTTTTAATATTCCACATATCATTAATGATTTATCTGAAGCCAGTCATTCTCTTTAGGGGGCTATGTGCAGATAGTGACAATATTGTCTCATTTAACTAATATATCCCCCATATGTGGTAGTATGTCTGACCCTTGGGAGATATTCAAGACCTATTTATATATTTAACTGGAATCATAGTTTGGCATTAATAATTATATATATGGCACTAATAATCATAGCATATATATGATTATGTATGCATTCTACTCACAGACTGAAGAAATCTGGAATACTTCATTTATGTACAGAGACTATGATGCATACCAATAAATAAAGACATAACAATCAAGTTTGACTTTTCTCATGTTGATAATGATTTGGGGGAAAAAAGCATCTCAGGCAAGACATATAACCTGAGAAGATGTGGAGCAGATGGGTTCTATGAAAATGTGGCCCTTTCTCCTGACCCTGAAAGAACTAAGCTGTTTTTAGAACAATCTGTATAATGGTATTCTTTATTCCAGACAATTCAAGAACCAAAGAATCAAAATGCCAAAATCATGCACTAGCTCTTGAGGTGATAATATTCAGATGTTGTATGCCTTAGGGACAAAATATAAAAATAGGATCTTGAGACTGGGACACTGGGACATGTTTTTTTTTTTCTCATTGCAGACTCCAAGCTAATTTCTGTGGTTGTCTTTTTCTATTGGACATCTGTCCCCTATCTGGCGACTGAGGTTTACTCTTGTGCCATAAGCCCAGTGGAACATCACACTAGGAGCCAAAAGTTGCTGCACTTGGGAAAGAGGAAAGTGAGTAAAAAAGGTAAATTTAAAAAATTAACAAAGGTAAACAGGTGAGAAGCAGATGCCTCAGTCACAGCAGGTCAACTAGAGGTGCAGGCCAGCTTTAAAAAGAACTGATTTAGTCACTCATTTATTCAGAATGAGAAGAACAGGAAAGAAATACAGCTGTGAACCTGCTGAAGGGGATGACGGAAATAACGACCTGTGTCATTTAAAGAATTTCATCCCAGAACAAGGCAGAGAGCCAGGCATGGTTGCGTGTGCTTGTAATCCCAGTACTTGGGAGGCTGAGACAGGAGGATCCGGGTTTGTGGTCAGCCTCAGCCACTTAGGAAGCCCTCCGCAACTTAGTGAGACCCTGTTTCAAAATAAAGAACAAAAAAAATAGGGCTGGGGGTGTAGCTCAGAGGTAGTATGCCCCTGAGTTCCATCCCCAGTACCACACACACACACACACACACACACACACACACACAAAAGGAACAAGGCAGAGAAAGCATTTTCTTAATGATTAGTGATAT
This sequence comes from Glis glis, assembly GCA_004027185.1. Lineage (NCBI taxonomy): Eukaryota > Metazoa > Chordata > Mammalia > Rodentia > Gliridae > Glis > Glis glis. The sequence goes on along the minus strand of PVJS01005439.1, from coordinate 8,674 downwards.
TGGGCATTTTTAAATTTACCAGTTGCCTTGCTTATTTTTAAATCAGGTTATTTATTTTCTGCATTTTATACTTTTATTGGCATTATAGTCTCACATCATAATGTAGTTCACAGTGAGAGTGGCATACGTGCACATAGTACTTGGTGAACCGGGGGAAAACTCATCAGGTTATTTATTTTCTTGCTACTGGGTTGTTGGAGTTCATTCCATAACAGGCCAGGAAAAGTCTGGAAAACATGACTGTTTGGGACACATCTTCTGACCTTCCCCTAAGATGCTTTTCCTAAAATGACAGAGGGTCGGTGAAACACCATAGTAAACCTTTAGATCTGGGCATCAAGAAATCTACCATCACTGCCCAGTGCCTCCCTGCAACATGCAGGATCAGAACTCAAACACACCAGCAAGAAGTATCCCCAAGTCTTCCTTATTCTCAGAGAAACTTTTATCATCTAGCAACTACTGACATCGCCTGTGTTCCTGCAGATGGATGAAACTCCAGACACACAACTCAACTCTAGCTGAAAGTATTTAGCAAAAAGGTTGTAGAGTTATTTAAGCCTGGCTTATGTGTACTGTTGATTTGTTTGTTTGTTTATTTATTTATTTTGAAGTACTGGAGATTGAACCCAGGGGCATTCTACCTCCAAGCTACACCCCCAGCCCTATTTTTTATTCTTTTTTTTTTTTGCGGTACTGTGGATTGAACCCAGGGGCGTTCTACCTCCACGCTACACCCCCGGCCCTATTTTTTTATACTTTATTTTGAAACTGGGTCTCACGAAGTTGCGGAGGGCCTCACTAGGTAGAGATAGAGAGAGAGAGAGAGAGAGCACTGAGGCTGGCCGCGAACCCCGGATCCTCCGATCTCCACCTCCCAAAGTACTGGGATTACAAGCGTGAGCCACCACGCCCGGCTTCTTTATTCTTTATTTGGAAACAGGGTCTCACTAAGTTGCGGAGGCCTCACTAAGTAGCTGAGGCTGGCCGCGAACCTGCGATCCTCCTATCTCAGCCTCATAAGTACTGGGATTACAAGCATGCACCACCACGCCTGGCTTGGTGTACTGTTTATTATCCAGTACTATTTTGGTCTCAATAGTCAGAAACCAAATTCAAACTGATCTAAGCCAATAAATATGTGGGGGCTATTGATTGTTTCACAGAGTCACAAATGTAGAGGCAGACTGTTGAGTTCATGGGAATCGACTACAAGAGTGGCTGGGTGCAGGAGCTCAAATAATGTCACAAGGTTCTGGCCCATCTCAAAGTCTCCACTTAGCCTTCCATGAAGAGGGCCCTGGTACCTCCAGCATCACTTCTTCCTATTGTCAGCAGTGATATATATTATCACACTTCATAAGAACAGCGAATTTGATTCCCAATGGCCCAGATTCGACCTTTCACTGCACCTGGCCAGGGTTATGAAATATTCTTAGTGACTGAGTCCTGGATCATACCTTGCCCTTCCAGTCTAAAGTGGGTCATCCTTATCTATATGGAGTAGACTGAAAATAGGGAGGAAAGTAGTTTCCCAAGGAAAAATGTACACTTTTATTAAAAAAGAGGATGACTCTATTGAATAGGGGGAGAAATATATCCATAATTGAGGTGTTTCCAGGAAAGAGATTTGGGGATACTGCTTGAGTGAAAGGTGAAAGAAGCCATCATGTTGCTCTATATTAGTTAGGATCGTTTTTATTGTTATTGTGGTATAACAAGATCTAGAAACCCGTCCTAACCACTCAAAAAGAAAAGCCTTTGGCTTATATCAACCAACCATAGGAAGGGTGGGGATGGCCTTGGAGACTGGATCCAGGGATAAGAATTCTGCTATCCACTTCTCTTTTATTTTACATGGTCATATTTATTTATTTTACTTGTTCATATATATTTTCTACTATGGAACTATTATCACCTAGTAGTAAACACGGCTCCCTGGACCCATATTTCCAGTTTCATTAAAACCGAATGGGCATTTTATTAGCATTTCTAGCCTGAAAAATCAAGGTAAACAATTCAGATTTAACTAGCTTGAATCACTTGTTTCTCTTGATTGATTAGGAAAGCAAATTCTAATCCTAGAAACATGGTGGTTTGCTTGGTAAAGATGATACCCACAGTGCTCTTCCCCCACTGTCTGTGATGTAGACTCATTTGGCAGTCTGGAAGAAGCCTAAAAACTCCTAAGAATAATGGATTTAAATTTATAAAACACCACATACAGGACTGCAAAGGGAAACTGTAAGATGTAAACCAAATCATCAAAATGTTTAAAAAATAATTTATCATAGGCCAATCATGGGGGCACAAGCCTGTAATCCCAGTACTTGAGAGGTTGAGACAGGAGGATCCCAGGTTTACAGCCAGCCTCAGTGACTTAGTGAGGCCCCCTGAAATTTAATGATACCCTGTTTCAAAATAAAAAATAAAATAGGGCTGGGGGTTTGCTCAAAGATAGAACACCCCTGGGATCTATCCCTAGTACTATACACAACAAAAAATTATGATATAATAACATATAAACTTCATTACTAACTAATTAATAATTAAGAAATATTAATAGGTTTAATCACTACTTCATATGATTTTCAGATGGGAATGAGCATAAATGATATTTGCCATACATATAATGTAGTATGAAAATATCTATGATTTGGTAACATCAGTGGTACTGCTAATATTACTGTGGCTTCTTAGCTGAAGTCAAATTTGAATAAAATTATAATTAATTCTAAAATTAGAGAAAATAATGTTATCAATTTTTCCACCCAAGTCCTTGGTCCCTCTGAATTATTTTTCCTGGTCACTTTGGGACCCATAGAGTCCTGGATTAGAGCTGCTCAACTATAGGGTCAGTAAAGTCAGAGTCTGACAGAACTGTAAGAGAAGATGGACTCCAGAAGCTACTAGATCCAGCAGTTCATCTTCACCCAGATAATTTTATAACAGAATCAACCCTGAGACTTGTTTTCATTTACAAATGCAGTTTCTGGTTAGGGATGTAATCAGCAGTACAGGGCTTACCTAGCATGCAACAAGCCCTGGGTTTGATCCCTGGCACTGCCAAAAAAAGAAGAAAGAAAGAAAATTAAATTAAATTACAGTTTTACTAATATTACAGGGAACTCAGGGAAATAGAGTCATACAGCCTTAGTTGACCTATCTCTTTCCATTTTGTCTTACCTGAAAAATGATACCATTTGTGATGTTATTCTGCTGAAAAGGGGCTACTTCTCAGACCTAAACTCTGAGTTGAAGTGAAGAGTTCTGAAGAGGTGGCACAGTTAATATTTAGTGCTCACCCCTGAATAGCAGAGCTTAAAGGGTGAAAAAGGCCAGTTCTACCCTGGTGGATGATGTGTTCTGTTTTCAACAGGCAACCAAGAATGGGAAGCACAAGCCAAAGACATGTAGACACTAGGCCTTTGGGTTCTAGTCCAGAACGGGAAAAGCCCTGCAAAGAGCTCACTATGACAGACCTGAAAACTTGCACTTCAAGAACCCAAGGATATCTTTGGTGATTTTCTGGCTTTCTCCTTTTTTCCCATAAGATGTGTGTGTGTGTGTGTGTGTGTGTGTGTGTGTGTGTGTGTGTCTGTTACTGGGGATTGAACCCAGGGGCATTCTACCTCTGAGCTACACCCCCAGCTCTACTTTATTTTTGAAACAGGGTCTCACCAGATTGCAGAAGCCTTGATAGGTTGATGAGGTTAGCCTTGAACTGGTGATTCTCCTGTCTCAGCCTCCCAAGTACTGGGATAACAAGCTTGCACCACCACGCCAGGCTTCTCATAAGATTTTTCAATTATTTTAAGTCTCAGCCTTCCTCAGTTGTGTGAAGAAGAATACAGGGATAGTCTACATTTGAGACAGAAACTTTGAAGAGTAATGAGGAATATGCTACCAGGAACAGACAGATAGCCAGAGGAATTGTTGAGGCATGAATCATAGAGGAAATAGGTTCAGGCTACCTGATCAGCCACTCCCTGCTACTTGGCATCCCTTTTCAGAGTTAAACCTTGGAGGTTTTGAGTGGATTTCCATAAAAAAGCATTTAGTAAAGGATTAGCCAGATTACTGTGAACTCAGGTGAAAGCAAAGCCAAAAAATCAAATCTAACAAAAACCAAGTAACTATTATGAGTCCGGCATCATGGAATGAATCTTGCAGATATTATCTCATCTAATCCTCCCCCAAACCTGTGAAATAGCTATGATTATTTCCATTTTACAAGTGAGAAAACTGAAACTCAGAGAAGGTGAGTAATTTATTGAAGGTCACACAGTAATGGGTATGGGATGCCCAGATGTCTAACTGCAAATTTAGTACTTCTCTTTTCTACAATAAATCCTTGCCAAAAAGCACACTTGCTCACCTAATTATTTCTTGTACCCATTGGCTAGCTTCCCTGGACTCCAGGCACTTTGCCAATAAAGGGGGAATAAAAGGCCAGCACTCAAAACCTGGAAATGGACCTTATATGACCTCAAGGCACACTGGCTCACCCTGTTCTCAAAAGAAGAGAATCAAAATGATTGCAAAAACAAACAAAAGCTTAGAATTTCTATATGTCCTTACATGAGTTGTATTCATTTTTAAGTGATGATCCTAATCGTTGGATTACAGTGAGATCAGAAAAGAATTATCTAGTTTATCTCCAATGTCACACTGAGAATCATAATAAGAAACGTATGTAGAGGTATCAATTTTCACAAAACAAATATTTGTCGACGGGGAGTGGTGGGAGAGAACATTTAAGCCTTATGTTTGTTGAGCCTCCGACAGATAGAACTGCGACATAGACACGAACGTGACGATATATCATGATTAGTTATGACATATTGGCTCCACTCTCAGATTAATCCAGACATTTAGACCTTCAAAGTGGGTCGCTATTTTTTGGACTATGGCAGCAATTAATAAATCAATCTTATCACAGTGATTGATTAGCACTTTTTGCAAAATGTATAGCAAATGACTATGCTAATCAAGGGAAATAAAACGATTCATAGATCTTCTTTTAATTTGAATTTTGTTCAATTATAAACAGATTTTCCCCCCTCTGGCCAGATCTAACTGCATTTAGTATTCTGTGGATAGCAAACTGTTTAAGACTGACAAAATATCCCCAGTCTGTAACCTCTACTGAAAAAGGCTTTGATTACAGTAAAATTACACAAAAATGTGTCATTAAAAGGCATTGGACAGACATAAAATCTAACCTTTTGAGCTGAAGAATACTTAATATTCTCTTCATGATCATGCAAGGGGAAATTCTTTGCTATGGAATAGCTATTTTCCTGTTAAGCAGGCTATTTCATCAATGATTTATTCCCGAGATGTAATAGGTCGTTTAAAATGGTGGTTTAAAAGTTGGGCCTTTTTGTTTAATTTTCTCACAGGCGGTTGGTAATTATCATGGTCCTGCAGTTTCTCTGGAATGCCGTGGAGGGTCAAATGCCAATGGAACCCTGCTTTATAGGGTAATTAAGACAGTCGACATGGTTATTAAATACATCATGCTAAACTAAACTGGAATGCTGTGAAATAAAATCCAAAATCATAAATAAAACTTGGGTATTCCGGCAAAGGGGTAGTGTGAAAGTTATGCTCTCCGAATTACCTGAAGTCGCTCTTGACCACTTAGACTTACTAAAATCTGACTGTGGAAAGCTCCGGACTTGCCTATTTAGAGAGTGAAACTGAAATAAATGCAACACATTCCCCACGTAGACTTGAACTTGTAACTCCTACTATTTTATGTTCTGTAAGGCAATATGAAATGGTGAATAGTTTCTTCTGTTGTATTTATTGCCAAGATCAAACGCTGAAAAATATATAATAAAGTCAGTTATCCAATGGAAGTTTGATATGGCTAGCAAATGAATATTAAGTAAGTTTGGGAAAAAACACTAGCAGGAAGCTTTCCCTTTGCAAGGTCTTCCCAATAGTCATTGCACCCATTGCTCAGCGCCGTGGATGTAAACTGCCTTGCAGCATTCACAGGCAAGCTGTGTAAGACCACGATATAATGACCCCTTCAGAGAAGCCAGTAACAGGCTACGTGGAGGCTGGTTGATGTCGATAATTCTAAACAGTGGTGATAGGTAAATATTGTCATCAGTAGAGCCACGAGCCTTCCAAATATGTGTCTGTCTTGTGGTCATAAGCTTTCAAAGTCAAAAGCCGAAGGCTTCGGTAATTTAATTTCTTCCCAGAAAATGTGATGAGTATACAAAAATGCTAGCAAAAGGGCTGGACGGAATGAGAACAGAATAAAATACAATCTTTCCAACCTATAATATGCTGCCTACAAGAGATTTTAAATTATTCTTCCCCTGTGTACTGGCTGGAAGTCTTTCTTTGCTATATGCATGTTTACAGGCAAATTCATTGGTTTACTAGTCAAAGGAAAAGAACCGGTCTTAAAAGGGGAAATAAATATTTCCAATTCTGGCTGTAAAACTAGAAGCCAAAATGTGTAGTTGACAGGCACGGAGCCAGCTGACTTCAGATCACTAGCCTTTCCTTAAAATCAGTCTTCCTATTTCCACATGGAACACATTTTAAGTTAACAATGTGTAGTTTGGCAAAGGAATTGTTTTTCTTTGGCATGAAACGGTTGTCTCGTTTTTAAAAAATGTATTTTCTGCCTGCTTCTATATACAATGTATGTCGACATTCTTTTGAACTTTAAAAACTGTCGTTACATCAGGAAAGTTTTAGATAATTACTTTTTTTTTCATTTTTGTCTAAATAGGAAAATACATATTCAACATATTCAAATGCTGGTCCTTATGCCCCGGATCATTCTGAATATTGCTTAAATATGTCCTGAAAAATTCACATGGAATGGTGTCTTAACTATATCACATACTTTGGAAAACAGGCCTCTCACAGAAGTCATTTAAATTTACTTTGATGACTATTTTTACAGGGTTTATTGACAGTGGACAATCTGAAAATGAATCCAGCCGTTTCTTTCTCTCCTCTCTGTCAGAGTCTTAAAATTGAGTCATTCTATCCACGATATATTTATAGCACTGAAAACAGTAGAGTGGAATGCTACCCATTCAAACATTCGCAGTCTATTTCCCCACTTCTGGCTACTGCCGCAGAAAACTCAGAAAAGCAGAAATGCAAATTTTCAGACATCGGTTCCACATGAAATGGGACAGGCGGCTGCACCAGCTACTGTTGTGAGACCAGATAGGACTGCGGCTGCCTACACATAAAGAAGGCCATTAAGGGGGAAGTTGTTTATTTCTGCTTCTGCAGAAATCATAAACACCCACCCTGAGCCTGACAGCCCAAGCTGTGGGGCAGTAAATTCTAGTACTTTGCTGGCCATTCTAAGCTGCCCAGTAAAAGTTACTGTAGCTAAATCCCATATACATTTCACGAAATAATCCTTCTCAGAAGATGGTATCATATTCATGCACAGTGGGGTGTGCAAATGCCTATAAATCACATGTAGAATCTGAAATATCTGTTTAAAAAAATCTGTGCAAATTTAAGCATGACCCTTTGCCAGACAATAGGCCTTCATATGCTTTGCAGCTTAGCAGACACCCAGGAATTTTGTTTGGAAGTGATAGCTACTGTCTATGTAATATTTAGGACCTATTCATGAGGCATCTGGCAGAAAATAAAAGGGTTTTCTCCACTAACATATGCTAAAGGAGGATGTGGTCCTGTGCCGACTCCTCCTCTTCTGATTTTTTGCAAATAGCACAACATAAGAGACGGTTGTTTCAGGCTGCCCTGCTGCCTGTCATGGCTGTCAGGAGAAATCCCATGAATTATTGCTCTTCCAGATGTAAGAGATTTTCAGGCTGCCTTAAACTGCCTGTGGTTTGTGGTACTGGAGAGGGGAGAAACGAGATTAAACTTCATCTCATCAGTGCAATCTGAAAAGATCACACAGAGGACTAATAATCAGGGCTTTTTCATTCCAGAGCCAGACTTGAGAGCTGTGTGTTTTTGTTTCAAGGTGATGTCACATTAAGCTTGTTGGAAGACAGTGATTAAGGTCAAACAATATTTGAGGAAGATCAAAATAAAAGAAAAAGAGTGTTCAACCCTCTTCTGAAGCATCCTTATTGCATTTGCTTAAAGGGGAAGGACTGATGGGCCGCGCTGATGGTGAAGAATAGGAAGCGGATTTAGTCCTGTAATTCAAAGTTGTCAGCCTTTCTTAACACAAGGTTAATGTGAGAAAAATTAGAAATGTTCTCATAAAATTATAGCTCTACTTCTATTGTAATTTAGAGGATGCATTCATCTCCATCAAAAAAAATCAACTGTCACTTTTTGTTATCTCTAAAGGTCAATTTTGAAGTTTTGATGCGTGTGTATGTGTGCGTGCATGTGTGCCTGCATGCGTGTGTGTGTGTGTGTGTGGGTGTGTGGGTGTGTTTCTATGAACCTGTCATATACAGTCTGGAAATATTCATTAAAAATCAATGGTTGAAGCCGGGCGTGGTGGCGCACGCTTGTAATCCCAGTACTTTGGGAGGCGGAGTCCGGAGGATCCGAGTTCGCGGCCAACCTCATCGCGCATGCGCGGGCGCGGTGATTTCTCTCTCCTCTCTCTCTCTCTCTCTCTCTCTCTCTCTCTCTCTCTCCCTAGTGAGGCCCTCTGCAACTTCGTGAGACCCGGTTTCAAAAA
>PVJS01005438.1:0-54719 GCA_004027185.1 Glis glis | reverse complement strand
TCCACAAAAGAAAAGAAAAGAGAAGAATATTCTCACATGGAGCTTTCTTTAGGAGCCACCACCCAGTGATGTGGTCAGTGTCCTCAACAATCTTTCAGATATGTAGAGATGTGTGAAGTTTGGATTTTGCCAGTTTCCTAGCAGTGCTCATTGGAAGCAAACACCCAGGCTCAGCTCCTTTGAAGTAAATCGGCAGAGGACTGTGACAGTGTGGAGCAGCCTTCTGCTGACTGGAGGCAGAGATGAGCTCTAGACTCTGTGAGCGGGATGGACAGGCCACAGGTTTTCTCACACTGTCCCTGGGGAGTATCATGTCAACAAGGCTTATGATGAAAGTCAGGTCTGGACAGGAGGAAGCAGGGGCTGGAGTGGAGAGGACCTGCTGCTGGTGACTGGCAGGTCTACACACTGCAGCCCCTGCCCGCGGTGGAGGGAGGAGGGGCACGTGGGGCTGGCTGTTTAGCGTCTCTGGAGGTGAGATCACCAGGCAGTGGACGTGGGCCCAGGGCAGCCCTGCAGGAAGGCCAAGATGTTCTTCCAGAATGACCATGTATTTCCAAGCCGACCAGCTCTGATCGAAATGATTTTTAACCAATTTTGAAGAAGTCACTGAGTGTAGAATTGACTTTAATGAAGCCGCTTGGGAGGCACTCCCCTCCCACAGCCTCCTCCCCATCACTCCTCCTCTGGGGGGCCCTGAACCAGCACCTCAGACTGAGCAGGGACAAGGCCTAGATTTTCTGGATGCTCAAGCTCCTTTGTAGAAGTAAGTTACTTAATTTCATAACCCTACATATTCTTGCAGTCTGCCAAGGACCAGGGAACTGGGTGCCCCCCCAAATGAGCAGATACTCTCTTTTAAAATGATATTTAATGCCATATACTATGGAATTCTTTTTTTTTTTTTTTTGTGGTACCAGGGGTTGAACCCAGGGGCATTCTACCTCGGAACTACACCCCCAGCCCTATTTTTTATTCTTTATTTTGAAACCGGGTCTCACAAAGTTGCGGAGGGCCTCATTGAGTAGCTGAGGCTGGCCGCGAACCCGGATCCTCCGGTCTCAGCCTCCCAAGTACTGGGATTACAAGCGTGTGCCACCACACCCGGCCATGGAATTCTAAATATAGTCTTTGAAGAATGATTACCAAAAGGCTATCATCAAAAATGTCTTCCTTACTCTCTAAATAAAATTTACATGCCAACTGGGCATGGTAGCACACTCCTGTTATTCCAACTGCTCTGGAGGACAAAGCAGGAGGATTTTGAGTTCAAGGCCAGCCTGCCCAGGTTAGTGAGACACTGTCTCAAAAAAAAATTTTTTTTTTTTTTTGCGGTACCGGGGATTGAACGCAGGGGCGTTCTACCTCCATGCTATGCCTCTATGCCTCCGGCCCTATTTTTTTATACTTTATTTTGAAACCGGGTCTCACGAAGTTGCGGAGGGCCTCACTAAAGAGAGAGAGAGAGAGAGAGAGAGAGAGAGAGCGCTTGCGCGTGAGAGAGCTGAGGCTGGCTGCGTACCCGGATCCTCCGGTCTCCGCCTCCCAAAGTACTCAAAATTTTTGAAAAGTAAAAAGGGCTGGGGATGTAACTCAGTGGTAAAGTGCTTGCCTAGCATGTGTGAGGCCCTGGGTTCAATCTCCAGTACCGAAAAACAAAGCAAACATAAAACCTTACATGCTGAAAAACTAAAGATCACTTTTAGACTACCAGGATGTGGACATTTCAAGTCTTGTCCATCCAACACTGAATGTTGGCATCTTGATAATCAGTTGTTCCTTGAAACCTCTAAATAGCAATGGCAATTTAAAATAAGCACATATGCATACATTTCCCCCCAAGGGCAGAGTATTTTTATAACTCTGAAAATGTTTTTTGAGCCTACTTAATTTTTATACAATAAATGTACTCTGTAGACAATGGCAGTATGTTTGTATGTGTATAATTCTAAGCCGTTTATTTAAACTTTTTACTTTTAAATAGTTACAGATTTATAGGAGAGTTGGAAAGATTGGTTTCCCATACGCCCTTAACCTTGCTTTCCCTAATTCTAGCATCTTTGTAATCATGGTACATTAACCTTTAGGTTTTTTCCCACTAAGGTTCTTTTTATGTTCTAGGATTCTGTGTTGCATGCAGTAAGCATTTTACACATTATTTCACATAACTTTTCCACAGTTCTCAGGTTTGTCATTCTTAATTTCATGATAATATCCGATTTGATTGGTAGCAGCATCGTCCTTCTAGGCAGTTTCCAGTAATACAGAGCGGAGCCACAGCTTCATAAAAATAGGTGACTTTTCTTTCTTTCCAATTATTGCTTTGGTAGAAGTTGCTAAAACTGGTATCACCAGGTCAAAGGCTATCAGTTTTATGGATTCTGTCACTTATTGCAGAATTGCTTTCCAGAAAGCCTCTGGTAGCATCCAATCCCATCAGCAATATCCTAGGATGCGCCTCTTTGTCCACATCCTTCTCCGCTCTAGGCTTTGCCATTTTTATTTATTTGTCTTAGATTTATTGCATGTGAGCTATTACCTCCTAGTATTAAAATTCCCTCTTCCTCTTTTTTGGGGGAAGGTGCATGGGGTGGGGCTGGGGATTGAACCTAGGGCTTCACACATGCTGGACAAATGCTGTACCACTGAGCTATACATTGGCCCTAAAATTTCCTCTTCTTTTTTTTTTTTCCGGGAATTGAACACAGGGGCGTTCTATCTCCGCGCTACGCCCCCAGTCCTATTTTTTATACTTTTTATTTTGAAACCGGGTCTCACGAAGTTGCAGAGGGCCTCACTAAGGAGAGAGAGAGAGAGAGAGAGAGAGAGAGAGAAGAGAGAGAGCTGAGGCTGGCCGTGAACCCGGATCCTCTGGTCTCCGCCTCCCAAAGTACTGGGATTACAAGCGTGCGCCACCATGCCCGGCTAAATTTCCTCTTCTTAAAATTTTTAAATTATTATTGAACAGGACATTTTTTATGAAACCCTGCTGTCCATCTCTGGCTGTTTTTTCCTCTTAATAGTGTATATATATATATGTGTGTGTGTGTGTGTGTGTGTGTGTGTGTGTGTACACGTATGATAGGGATTGAGCCCAGGGACATTCTACCTCTGAGCTAAAACTCCATCCCTCTTTTACTTTTTATTTTGAAACAGGGTCTCTCTAAGTCACCGAGGGTCTTGCTTACCCTTGTTTGAGGGTGGCCTCAAACCTGCTATCCTCCTGTCTTAGCCTCCCAAGTACTGGGATTACAGGCATGTGCCACCATGCTCAGCTCTATATGTTTTTTTAAATAAAATGTTTATTTTGGAATAATTGCAGATTTATAGGAAAGTTTCAGAAATCGTACAGAGTTCCCATAGCCTCTTCCCCTCTTTCCCATGATATTTATAATTGTAAATTGTCCATTTATAATTGTATAGATGTATAAGATGAAAAATTCCCTAATGTTATATTTTATGTTACCAAAGTGCGTGGGTGAAAATTAAGAAATTGACTTTGGTGCAAAACTACTAAGTACTCTGTTCTGATTTTGCCAGAATAGAGGACTTAGGTAAATTTTTCTTCTACTGTCCCTTTTCTGTTCCAGGATCTAATCCAGGGCATTGCATTGCATTTTAGTCCCTATACATTTTCAAATTTAAAATATCTGCTAAGCCGGGCGTGGTGGTGCATGCTTGTAATCCCAGTACTGGTTCGCGGCCAGCCTCAGCTACTTAGGCCCTCCGCAACTTACTGAGACCCTGTTTCAAAATAAAGAATTAAAAAATAGGGCTGGGGGTGTAGCTCGGAGGTAGAATTCCCCTGGGTTCAATCCCCAGTACCACAAAAAAAAAAGAAAAAAACTATCTGCTACTGTAACCTTAAGTGTTTTTCTCTAGTCATTTCTTTGTCTATTCTTGTAATGCTTTTCCATGGAGAAATGCTGTAACTATTTCCATATATTCAAAGCTCTTGTAGATAATTGCCTCTCATGCCTCATTTGTCAAAAAGACAATTCCATGCCATATTTAGCTGGCCAGGTAGCTTGCACCTTGAAATTCCCATTACTTTACAATCTGTTCCCTGTGCTCATTCTGCTTTAATAATATAGAATCTGAATTTAGCCTTTTTCCCATGGCACATGGTACATTGCTGTGCAAGTACATGATTAACACTAAAATAAAATCAAATTGTAGAAAAGTTAATGCTTTGAAAATTCTTTCCTATCCTTTGTGTAACTCTGCTGACCTCTGGAAAGGAGATGCTCTGCCACCTGGTGGGAAGTATTGAGAATTGCATCTTTAAAGAATGGCTACATTTCATTTGGAATCCTAGAATTAGGTATAGCTGGAAGTGACATTAGAGATGGAGTGAGTCCTAGGGTTGCACAGTGAGTGGTGGAGATGGCATCGAATGTGGGTCTCCTGAGCCTCCGCCCACCCCACCCTGCTGTCTTTGTCTCCGTGTATACCAAATATTTTCATGATATTTGTGAGAAGAGATGTTTTTTGAAATACATAATAAAATAAAAAAAGAAAAAATTTAAATTTAAAAATGAAATACATAATAAAGTAAATGGATAAGGGAGAGTATATTATCTCAATCATTTAATTCTCTGGGGTTCATCTTCCTCATCTCTAAAATGAACATGTTATTAGAGGTCATTTTGGTTCTGAAAAGTTTTGAGATTTCAGATGAAATGTGGCAGTCCTGACCTATGGCATCTGGAGACAAAATAGTTCCATCTGATCTGTATTCAAGATGGAGAAGGAAAGAGCATACCTTGAGCCAGGGCTGCAGAGAGGGAGCTGCTGCCCTTTCCCAAACACACTCCACAGTGCCCTGCGCTCTGTTAGTCACTTACATTAATTCTTCTCCAGACACAGAACATCCTAGTTACTTTCCCATATTATGAACTTAAGCTCTGAACAGGTTAAGTAACTTATTTTACCACACAATGGGATAAACTGGTAACTCAAACTCCTGTGCATAGGACTCCCAGGCTCACAACGGCATCGTGTCCCTGTTCTGAGTTACTGTCCCCAGGCTTCAGATCACGTTGGCTGCCCGGGTATTTGGGGTTGAGGTAGCAGAGTTGTTGGAGGTAGGAAGGGGCGAGGGAACAGGAAGTCACTGCTTGAGGCCAGAGTCCTTCCCACCCTCATCCTGACTCAGTGGGCCAGTCCTTTGCAGACATTACTGTACTTGGCAAATTGTGATTCATTTGATCTGGGGTGGGAGAAGGGATTGCATTTCTGCTAAGCGCATGGGTGATGCTGATGCTGCAGGCCCACAGAGAACACTTTGAGTAGCACACTGTAAAGTTTCGAGGCTGATCAAAATAAGGCATGGTTTTTGTGCATCTTCTGTAGGGAAATTGACAGTCTTTTTACATAATTCCTTCCAGTCCTCTTGGGGCCATTTGCAGCCAGTACTCGGTTTGTTTGTTTGTTTGTTTGTTTGTTTGTTTGTTTTATCCAAGCATTGGATTTTGTAAAAGCTTTGCTTGTGTCTTTACTCTTTTGTTAAAATTTGTCCCAAATGGAGAGAAAAGGGAAGGAGATGATATGAATCAATCAGTGAGTAGCTTTGACAGAGGAGCTTTCTGAAACTAATGGTGAATGAACATGAGATTCTAATATTCTTCTGTGAGCCTTATTTATCAGAGCCCTCCCTTGGTTCCTATTAGCATAGATTTCCATGAAGTAATTATATTTGCAGGCTACTGACTAGATTAGCACTAATAGATAAACAGGAAGTAGTAAGGAATATTTTTTCTCATTCAGATTTATTTCTGGTCTGTGTAGCAAATTCATTATCGTTACTTGGCATTTATACAGGGCTTTATAGCTGCATGTAGTTCTTATAATTGATTTTTATTCATGTGGTTTAGGTTTTTCTTATAGAAATTCTGGTCAGTGAGAGAATTTGGATTTATTAATTGAGTTAAAATTTCTGATTTATTAATTGAGTTAAAAAATGTTTCTGGAATGCTTAATGCTAAAGGAGCTTAAGTGTGTAAAGTCTGGTATAATGGTTAAGAGCCTGGGCTCTGGACCCAGACGGCCTGGGTTCAAAGTCAGGTTCCCCTACTTATCTAGATGGGTGACTCGGGTAAGTGACTTAGCCTCTGTGTGCCTCAGTTTCCTCACCTGTAGAATGAGGATAATAGTACCTGTGTTACACGGCTATCGTGAACATTGAGTTGATATTTTATAAACATAAGATACATGCTGAGTGCTTGAAACAATCCCTGGCACATAATTAGCATTCCTCACGCAGTAGTCACTATGCTACTACGAAGAGGAACAGATATAGCCCCCGTTCCCAAGAAACAGACAACAAACAGGCAAATGCCTTGTACTGTGCTCAGAGCCGAGCGGCTGTGTGCTGAGTGGAGGCTGAGCTGGGGCATCTGCCCAGGCGGGTGGAGGGGTGGCTCCTTGCTTTCCCAGGAGATGGTACCTAAGCTGGTGAGAATACTTAAATTATAGCAAGATGTAGCGATTCCCCCTCTCTCTGCCCCCAGTCTTTTGCATAAATGTGAGTGTAGAACCTTTGAAAATTATTCTACATATAAAGTTGTGTTTGTTTTCAGAAAATGCCTTTTGGAACAGAGTTAATTTTTTCTTTTGTGGTGCTGGGGAGAGAACCCAGGGCCTTGTGCATGCTAAGCAAGGAACAGAGATATTAAGATGAAGTGCACCTGTATTTGTCCAATTCCATGGATGACACTGTTTCTGTTATCTATTCCTATGTATTTTTTTAACAAACTGCACCAATACTTGGTAGCTTAAAACAATTTTATGTTGCGCATTAGTTGATGGACTTGAGGATTTGGGGTGGAATCGGCCATGCAGTTCCTCCCTGGTCCACATGGGGGCAGCTGGGCCTGGAGGACCCACTTCTAAGATGGCTGCTTCATTCATGTGCTTGGTGGCTCTGTGTGCCTCTGTATGTGGCAGGCCATCCACCACGGCCGCCCCTGTGGCTTGGGCTTCTGGCAGTGATCTCTGGACAGGAAGACTAAGAAGCCATGGCCACCAGGTGAGAAAAGGCTCCTCCTGGAAGTGGTGCACATCACTCCCACTGTATCCTGATGGTGAGAACAGTCAGAGCCCAGCTCCGAGGGTAGAAGAAGGGACTCCGCCTCTTGCCGGGAGAATGGCAGTGTCACAGAACAGGGAGCACGAGCATCGGGGGCTTCCTTGCAGCCATCTTTGGGAAGCAGTCTGCAATAAAAGCCATTCCCACATGTCAGTCATTCAAAGCAGATGTCCTTAGTGAAGGGCAGAGTTTTAGTCAGCTTTCCAGTCACTGTGACCAAAATACCTGGCAAGACCAATTTAGAGGAGGAAAGGTTTATCGGGGCTCATGGTTTCGAGGTTCCAGTTCCTAGGGCCAGCTCCCAGGCATGAAACACAGCGGTGCAGAGTGTGCAGAGGGACTCTGCTCTCACACCATGGAGGCTGGAAGCAGAGGCATAAGGGAACAAAGGACGTATGTAGTCCCCAAGTCCACACCCCCAGTGACCTACCTCCTCCAGCAACACCCTACCTGTCTGTGTTACCACTCAGTAAATCCATTCAATTAATCCAGCGGTGGATTTATCCACGGGTGAAATTAGCGCCCTCATGATGCAGTTATCTCAGCTCTGAGCACGTTCACATTGCCAACACAGGAGCTTTCCCAGGGGACATTCTATGTCCAGACCGGAACCAGCAGTGGATATCCACATGGCTCTATCAAGAACCAGGGCCCAGAGCCAGTGATAAACATACCGCGTCCTGGGAGAATGAGATTCACCCTCATGCACGGCTTTTGGGTTGGCATTCACAGAGGGAAAATTAGCGTGCTCTCATTGGAGCCTTGGGAGAAGTGGAAGGAGTGGCGCGGTGCCTTGCGCTGCCCCGCATGCTTGGCTGGTTGGGAAGAGCGGCAGCCCGGCCAGGCTTCCTGCCACTGCCCGGCCTGCTTCTCACCCGGTGGCACTGACGCTCACCGCGATTGGCCTGGATGCTCATTTTGCTTCCTAGCCCAGAGGACAGCTTTTGTGTTTCTAAAACTGTTTTCCTTCCTTTATTTGCCAACATGGCCAAGCATAATGCTGTGCTCCTGGCAGAACCCAGCTTCTTTTCCCTTATTAGCTTCTGGTCACTACTCTTGCCTGAATGAGCGGTCCAGGAATTGGCAGCCTGTGTGTGCCTCGAGTTCTGGAGGGCCCTGTTGAAACGAGGCGCGTCGTTATCCAGCTGCTGGCAGCTGTGCCTGGTGGTGGGTAGATGCCTGGAGAGGCCAATTAAGGAAAGGCAGAGTCCTCTTCACCAAAGGAACTCAGCAGGAGACAGGTGAGGTCATGGGCGGCAGCAGTGGCCACAATGTGCATCCTGACAGTCCCTTTGCAGCAGGTGTGTGAGCCTGGCCTCCGGGATCCTGGCTGAGAATTCTGGGCCATGGATAGTCATGAACTGGGCAGCCTTCAGTAGACAGCAGCCATCCGTCCATTCAGCAGGTCTAGGTCTTCTGGAAGGGCAAGCTGGTCAGCCCTGGGGTCCTACCGCTGGCTCTCTAAGGCTCCCTGTAAAAGAGCCAATGCATCCCTGGCCTTGTTCTCTTGGTCCTATCTCCAAGGTAGTAATGAAAACATTTCTTTTTTTTTTTTTTTTGCGGTACCGGGGATTGAACTCAGGGGCATTCTACCTCCGAGCTACACCCCCAGTCCTATTTTTTTTATTCTTTATTTTGAAACAGGGTCTCACTAAGTTGCGGAGGGCCTCACTAAGTAGCTGAGGCTGACTGCGAACCCGGATCCTCTGGTCTCAGCCTCCCAAGTACTGGGATTACAAGCGTGCACCACCACGCCTGGCATGAAAACATTTCTTACTTATTTGCAGATAACAAAGTTGATGGAGAAAAGATGGTTCCTCTTACAGGACCTTTAGAATAATTCTGTCATCAAGTCATTTCTACCTAAGCCATTTCTTTCTACTGTGACATTTCCTTCCTCCTATTTAAAATGTCATCAAAGCACGAGGCCTAGAGGCAGCCATGAAGAGCAGGGTCTGCGTCCTCCTCTGCTCCTGGTGCTGGTGCTTATGAAGGAATCATTTTAGTAGCCAGGCTTCAGTATTTTCAGTCTCTGATACCAAGAGCACACGCTCTCAACAATTGCCTACAACTGATTCATCCAGTCTTCGGCATATATTCATTTAATAGTTGCAAGGTTGTATGAGAGATCAGACTGGGGAGGGAAACAAAATAATACCATGGGGAACCTGGAATATCATTTCAGAGTGACAATTATAGTGTTACTATAATTAAAGAAGAAAAGGGTACATGGAATTTCATTTGCTCCTTTTGAAGGTGACCTTTTGGGGGGGTACTGGGGATTGAACCCAGGGGCATTTTACCTCCAAGCTATACCTCCAGCCTTTTTTATTTTTTACTTTGAAACAGTCTCTCTAAGTTGCTGAGGGTCTCACTAAGTTGCTACAGCTGGCCTTGAACCTGCGATACTCCTATCTCAGCCTTAAAGGTGACTTTTGAGATCAGTTCCTTAAGCAGTAACACATAATTTCAGTTGGCTTTAAGAGACCCTCAGACAAAAGATCACTTCATTAAAACCAGGATTAGCTATTGAACCAACATATTCCTAACCCAGATCATTAGCCGAACATTGCTAGTTCACCCTGTGTTGTTGGCATGGGTCAGAAATCTGCCCCTTCAGATTCCATTACAGTCCCTCATTCTTTTAGAGACTGGGTGCTCAGGTCCCCGCGTGGGGCCGCATTTTCAAAGGTCAGTCTGGATGGCAAGTCCTACCTCTAGGAAAGCTTGGAAAGTTGCCTTGTGTAAATGACACAGGGAACCAGGAGACAAGAACATAGGGTTTCTCTACCAGCCCTTTTCCTGAGAGCCATGGATTTTTTTCAGAGTTGTGAGTTCAGCCTGAACCTTATTTGTAGATAGTGTTTAGTTTTTTCTCACCAGTGTGCTAGACCAGTGTCACCTAGTAAGTCAAATACTACATCCAGCTCATCTTTCCTGCTTCACCTATTTTTATCACCCCTGCCATGTTCTGATAGACATCTGGCAGCAATGGGATAAAGAGAGATCCAGCATCACCTTCATCATTTGGCCAGAGCAGAGGGTGAGCGGAGAAGAAAACTAACATCTCTCCACTTCTGACCCTTTGCCGGGCACTCTGCATGCAGCAGGCTGTAGTGGTGCCATTTGTTGCAGATGGTGTTGATGTTGATTGATTGATTAGAAGTCTCTCACATGAATGACAACAGATTCAACATGACAAGATATGAGGAGACTGGGGAGGAGAAGAGACATCTCTTCTCTCTCACCTTCCTTCCATCAGTGTCCCACTTTTATTGAGAGTTATAACCAAAACATTGTAAAAATAATTAATCATAGGAGATAGCAAAGCAGTCATGGGGTGAGTCAGGGAAAAACATCAAGGTCATCACAGATGAATCAGGGAAGGAAAGGGTGTACAAGGAGGTTGTCAGGGTCTTTGCTTATCGGTCTCATGGTCCTTGGAGATTTGTCTGCGTGCAGAAATCTCCACTTGGGTGGGCAGTTTGTGCCCCTCCCAAGCCGGACCGAGGTGACCTCAAAGCTGATGACTAACAAGGCCTGCAACAGTGGCCCATCTGATTCCCAGAAGAGCCCTGCCTGGGAGGTGGAGTCAGCCTTCCCACTGTACAGGGGAGGACACTGGGATCCAGAGAACTTAGGTAGCTTTCCTACAATCACAAATCATGAAATTGGACCCAAGGGAGGCAGACTCTAAAGCCCATGTTTCTCCCAGTTATAAAATAATGGTGACAGTAGCTAACGTTCATTGAGTAGTCACTATCGATGGGCACAAACAGCCGTGGCTGAGGCCATTATCCACACGCCAGGCTTCCTCCTTCTGTTTCATCTGTCACCTCTGTCAGTGACAGTGGTCAGCACTTACATAGTGCAGCCACCCCCTGTCATCATCTGTCCTCTCAGGAGCCCTGTGAGGCAGGTTCTTGTCCTCTGAGTGTTAGGTCGAAGTCTTGTGGTTCCACGCTGGTAAGCAGTGGAGCCGAGATCTGCACCAAGCAGTCCGGTTGCTGGGCCGTGGCTTCGGTTCCCCAGGCTGCCTCTCCGGTGTAGTGAGCCTTTCTCTAGCCCTGAAAGCATTCCTTTGGTCTGGTCCTCTGATTCCCTTGGAGATCACTGTGGCAGGTGTTCTGTGTCCAAAGCTCAAGTTCACCTGGGGACCTAGGGCTGTTTTGAAGATCAAGAGGAAAGATCAGATGTGGTTTTTCATGTGTGCATGATTTGTCATTTTAGTGGCATAACCAAGCAGCTAACTTTTAGCCAAAGAGAAAAAGTCAGCCAGAACTAATGCACAGCGATATCCTAGCAGAAAGGATGTGTCGTAGGAGCAGGAATACCTGGGTTCTAGCCCCGGTTCTGCCACAGGTGAGTCATGTGACTCTGAATTAGTCACTTAACCTGGACTTCACTTTTCTCATGTGTAAAATGAGATGCTGTGAATGCCTGGTCTGGGAACCTCACGGTGTTATTGTGAGGACCAAATGAGACATGTCTGCAGGCGCCTTGATAACATAAAATACCATTATCATCCTCAAGATTTCCCTTGACATACTCTGATGTGATGGCTCCCGACAGGCCTGTCATCCTCGGGGCGCTGGCTGTTTTGACTGCTGTGTGGAGAGGCCCTGGAGGTGGTGCAGGCTTCAGCACAGTCCCAGGCTTGTGCCACCTCTATTTCAAGCCTCAGTTCCAGACAGGAGACGGTGATGATACATATGAAGAATTTCCTGGGTGTTAATGGGACTGAGTGTTTGTTGAGTCATTGAATAACTTCGAAACAAGTTTTTGACTGGTTGCATTTAGAGAGGGAGATTTTTCACTTTATATAGAACAAAGTACTCTCCCCTTTTTTCTTATATTAGAGCACATTTATGTGAAACAGCCATCAATTCAGACTTCCCTCATGGTTCAACCAGAATGGGAAAAAGGCACTAAGTTCAGTAGCACAAGCCTTCTTTCCTGAGACTCCTAGTGGAAAAGATTTGGGCTTCAGTCACCGGGGGCTTGGTACTAGCAGAAGGAAGGGGGGGGGAGGGAAGGGAGCTGGGCTTATTCCAATATCTGTATCAATATCAGTTGACATTAAAGTCCCCCCCCACCCCCGTCCAGGAGAACACACGTTGTTCTCATGCTCCTTGCTCTCTCTCTTCCTTCTTCCCGGAGTTTGCATTGATTTTCAGAGTGACAAGGACTGCCAAAAATGAGGGATTGCAGCAGAATCTGGCCTGCTGCCATTGGCCAGACTAAAACACTCTTTCTGTTAAAGAGATAGGCTGGTGATAAATAATGTGACACCTATAAAACACCCCCCTCCAATTTTTTTTAACTTAATAAAAAGTTAACATCAGGGAAAACTGACACAGAAAACTGAGACCTTCCCCAGGCACATAGCACATCTTGGCCAAGCGTGACATGGGACTCACCATCAGTCACAGTCCTCTGGGCGTCCCCGTGGACCTCTGTGAGAGATGTGAGTCCGCAGAGACCAGTGGGGCCAGCTTTTGGGAGCGGTAGCAGCCAGGGCGATGATGTGCTGGTGGAAAGACCCCAGCCCTCCTGGAGGAAGCTGTGTCAAGTTAAGCCGGTGTGGCTTGGGCAACCCTGGGACACACACCATGCTGCTAATAAGTAAAGATGTCGCGAAGCAGGCACGGTGGTGCACGCCTGTAACTCCAGTCCTTGGGGGACTAAGACAGGAGGATTGCAGGGTTGAGGCCAGCCTCAGCAACTTAGCAAGACCCTCAGCAGCTTAGCAAGACTGTTTCAAAATAAAAAATAAAATAGGGCTGGGTATTCAGAGGTAGAATACCCCTTGGTTCAATCCCAGCCCCACACACACACAAAAAAGTTAAAAAATAAGGAATGTAGCTCAGAGGTAGAATACCTCTGGGTTCAATCTCAGCACCTAAATAAATAAATAGTTAATGAAGATATTCTGAAGGTATAAAATGCATTTTGCTTCTTCTTATGTCCTTAAATGTGAGCTTCCATCCTCTCCTTCAAGATGGAAACACTTTTCCTGAAGCAGTTTGAACAATGTGGTGGTCAGAGCCATCTTGCGTTGTCATGGAGTAAGACACGGGGGAAGGGCCCGTGTTAGGAGCTCGGCACACGCTGCTCACACAGGCTCGCCAGTGGCAGCCTCTGCTTTGTGCCTTCCTGTGAGAAGCATCCACAGGGAGTTGCGTCTGTCTGTCTGTCTGTCTGTCTGTCTGTGCTTTGGTCAAGCCTGAGATGCGTCAATTCCTCAGACACCTTCTCATCTCTGGAATAGGTTTTAGCCTTTATTCTAGTCTAGTGGTGAGGATGGCCTCCCATTTAACATCTCACCTTTATATACGTATATTCCTATTCTAAGAATTGAACATATCTAATTTGAAGCAAATCCTTTAGAACAGCTTAAAATTCTGCAGAGCGTTTATTGTGTCTGCTTGGTCTTGGCCATACACGGTCGGTGCTGGTTGGTTAGGGCACGATTGGGTAAGCATTGGTACGGTGGTTGCCATTGTCTGGGTACGCCACTCCAGACAGCCTTCCTGTCCCCCGTGCCCCATCGCACTGCCGCGCTCACTCCAGGCAGACACTTGTTCTTGTTAGCGGCATCGCTGGGTAATGCTCGCGGGACTTGGGTTTAACTCATCTGTGAAATGAGGTGGTCGGCTCCTGGGGTCCCCAGAGCCCCATGTTCAGGCCTCTGTGCCGTGGTTAAGTGCTTTTCCCGGGTGAGTAGTGAGTAGAATTCTAGGCATCAGCTTCGGGAACTCAGACATCGTTAACACTCCTTTGTGCTGGTAATAGCCGGGCCTTTAATTGAGGTTGTCGTAGGTCTTCACGCCTTATGAACTTACTGAGTTTGTTTCAGACACTTGGTAAAAAGTTGCAGATTTTTCATTTCTTGGGGAGTAGTGCAATAAAACCTTTCTTCTAAACCAACAATAAAAAATAAAGTGAGTCTGCGTGCTGACGATAATTATCGCTAACTTTTATTGAGTACCAAGGATGTCATGAGCCTGGCTTTGGGTACGCGGACTCATTGAACCTTCACGTGGGTCAGACTGGGCACCTAGGGGCTGGGCATGCCATAGACCAAATAAATTCCTGCCTTTGTAGTTCCCATTCCAGCCTGAGGAGGCAGACCAATCGCAGAATGCACAGTGCAATGTAAGTGCGTTAGGTGAGAATACTTGCTAAGAAGAAGCAGGGAAGAGAGCTAGGGGTGCTCAGTGACACTGAGTGGGTGAGGCAGGGGAGCCCGTGGCGTGTGTGTGCCTGAGAGATGAGGGACCAGCCTGGAGGCCAGTGCACCTGGAGCTAGACCAGTGACCAGGGTGGACAGGAATAGCACAAAATGTTCAAGAGGTATTTTATAGTTGGAAATATCCTGAGAGAGCTTTTAGTCCTGACCCTTCTCATTTCCCCCTCTTGACTGCCCCTTCCCCTCTCTCCTTTGTCAGGTGAGGAAAATATATCAGAGGACACCCTAAAGGTCACCAGTTAACAGCAGCACCAGGACAGGAACCCAAGGATTCACAGTTCCTAGTCTTGCCTGCACCCCACTACACCAAGGTTCAGAAAGCTCGAGAGTAATTAAGCCCCTGCCCTCGCCCAGGCCCCCCATCCCTGCCCCACCGCGAAGGACGGATGCTGTTCATGCTGGTCATTCACAGGGGTTATGTTCTATAAAGCTGTGGCCAACGCTGAATTAGTAAATATGGAAATGTTGCTCCTGGAAGAAGTCCAGGGTTAGGTTCCTGCAAGCCTCTGGTCACAACATTTTTGTCAACAGATCAATCCATACCCTTCTTTTATGTGTTTCACCTTATTTAACAGTATGTTATTGATTCACTAACGTTGGACACGTGGCCATCAGCACTATAACTCATGCCCAAACCACTTACCTGACCTACGTTTTTCTTTGTAAGGCATGCCATGAACTTCTTGCTCTTAAAAACACTTTAAATGATTAAATTGACACCAAAAGGCACAAAAAATGTGAGAAGCATGGCATTAAGTGGTCTATAAAAAAAAAAGACACCTATCTGTGGTGTGGGAGCTGAAGCAGGAAGGCAGCAACTCCCTTCGTCCACCTTAGCTAGGAAAGCAGGTGCTGGGTGACCCAAAGTGCTTGCCTCTGCATTTTTGTGAGTGACCCCAAAAGCTCCATGAGTTTCGATTTGGGGTTGCAAATAAGTTTTAGCAAGCAAGTGAACTTGCGAGTACGGACTGTGCACATACTGCCCTTAAGAAGTGTTGACTATACTGGCACTTGAGCTGTTCAGAGGAAGGGCTGTATTCAAGACCCAAGTAGCACCATCCACAGGGGAGTCGTCGGCTAGGACGCATTCTGGGGCAGAGGATCAGATGAGTTCTCGGTAGCCTCTTACAGCCTAGAGAGCATGCACGTGGCCCACTCTTGTTTAAAATGATAGTTTTGTGAGTATTACATTTTTCCATACTGCAGATAGACTTGCGGTTCGAGGTAACTATAACTTGCCTGCCTGCCCATTACGTCCCAGGTCTGACAGTTCCCTGCTTCCCCAGGCTAAAGGTTCTGTCTCCTTGATTCCAGGTTCTCTCTGCTCCTTTCTCTGGATCAGCATCTCCCCTGGGGCTCACGTGGCCTTCTTGCTTTTTCTAGCAAAATAAAATATTCCACTTTCTGTGCCAAGTTCAGATACGCACTGGAGTTTCACTCTATGCTTACGCTGCAGATAGCGCTTCTCAGCTCTGCAGCAGCAGAAACATAATGCGTAGTGTAAATCAGCCATGTGGACCAGAGAACTTGCCTCTCGCTCTTTTCCAAGACTCCTGCAGAGGAAAGCTAAAATACTACTCACACTTCCAGGGAGTAAGAATGGTTTCCCAGTAGCCCAGACATCTGCTGCTTATCGGCAGGAATAGAAGCAGGGTCTGCCAGCCTAGCTTCCTGGCCTCCACTTCCACGGGCTCTTGCTCAAGCGCTGAGGGGGGATGTGAGTCTGATGTTTACTGCTACAGACTTGCCTTTGGTTGCTCCGGTGTCTCCAGCAGCAGATCTGCTTAAGTTCCCTTTATGTATCACGTCTGCTGTCCCACTGGGGGAATTTCCAGGGTCACTTTTGGAACATCTTTGGGGATGCTTCATGGTAACTTAGAGCTGTCCTTCTGGGCCTTGGGCTATAGCAGGTTGGGGTCCTCTGGAAAAAACTGTGGCTGGGAATTTGGCTAGGGGGATTTGACAAGTACCCTAAATCAGACTGACAGGCATTGGGTTTAAGAAGTCTCTCTGTGCTTAGCATTTATGATGCCCTGGGTACCATCCCTATCCTCCCCCCAAGTCTCTCATTCATATACCACCATTCTACTCTCTCATAAGGAAAAACAGTTTTATATTATATTAGGAGTAGACTTTTGCAGAAGCTTTTGAATTTTTGAACAGTTAAAATATCATTGAGTTCTATACTTGGCTAATATTGCTTAGGTGAGAGCAAGAATAGTCCGAATCATACTCCCCAGGGGCTCAGTGGGCCTCCCAGTGTCCACAGGGTCCCGTCTAATGAGTGGGTCCTCGCAGCACAAGCCTCTCAGTGTTCTGAAGCTTAGAGTCAGTGTTGGAACAGAGGGACAAAGGAGGTGACATCATGACAGTGAGTTGTCTAGATGCTGCTGGCCCCTCGAAAAGATCTCAGCACAAGGTCAGCTTGTGGGGCTCAGCTCCAGGATAGGACTGTGGGCCCAGCTGGGTACCCACAGTGTAGATCAGGAATCAACCGTGTGTTCAGATATAAGGACTGCGCATATGGCAAGAGCTAGGCTCCTCTGTCTAGATGTTCCAGGACCCTTGAAAGTGGACTCCAGTCCTTGGGCCTATTTTGAGACTCAGCAATGGCTCTTGTAGATGGAGCTTCAGGTAAGGATCGGATTGAGTACTAGGCAGGGATAAGCCACGGGAAGAACTGGCCCCCTGGTCTACATCATAGGCACTTGGAGCTGAACATGACCCAACCTCATTACTTGCAACACTTGCAAAATTATTACTGGCCAAATGAATATTTTCACATGACTTTGGTATCACTGGGCATGGCCTAGATCAGGATCTGTTGGTACTTTGGAGGTAACCATAATCAAAACTAGCACATTAGATGCTTACCACATACCATTCTGAGTGCTTTATATGTACAATACCATTTATTGCTCCTGATAATCCTTAGAATGGAAGTACTATGGCTGTCTCCGATTTACAGATTGGAAAACTGAGGCCCAGGGCAGCCCAGTAACTGGCCCTCTGTCACTCAGCAGTTAGTGGGGAACTGGGATTCAAACTGGGTGTTGTGGCTTCATTTTTGTTCTTGCTAAAATAAAACCAACTGCTTCTCACAGGCTGGGCCAAGCATCTGCCAGGGTTCACCCCTTCTTGAATCATCCATACCTACAAGGGTGGGGCTACCCCTATAGTGATGCAGAGGAGGAAATGAGGATGATTAGCTCTCTGAGGGCACAGCCAGGAAGTGGAGACCCAAGATTGCCAGCCAGTTCTGGTCCACCCTTGCCATGACACTACCATCTGTCTCAGGCTTGGGTATCTTTGTTCGACAAGTATTTACTGAACATACTTATTGAGTGTGTCACACTGCCAGGCCCTCTTCGGGGTGGTGGGCATCCAGAAGCCTCCAGAACAGGCCTGACCTCCAGGAGCCTCTTTGGGTGAGCATTCATTCTCTTTCCAGAGTAGCTAACGTAGAACAAAGAATGGTGGAATAGACCCTGGGGTCGGGCTGCCTCAGCCCCTCAGTGCCGCCACTTGGTTAAACTTGGCTGAGCTGGATTCCTGCTCTGTGAAATCCAGATAATAATCCAGCCTGATCTTAGGCAATTCAGCTAAGCTGCTTGAGCCTCACTTTCTTATTTTGAAAATAAGAGATACAGCACCTCCTTTGTAGGGCTGAGGACATGCTGTGCTACGTGACGTCAGGCATGCAGCATTTGGGAAGAGATTTATAAACATCACTGCCCCCTTGATGCTTTCCCTGCCAAGTCCAGACTCCTAATTTAGTATATAAAGTACTCAGCACAGAGTGAGCCCTCAATTAATGATCACTGCCCGTATGATGACTGTTACACATGATCATCAGATTACATGCCTAAAGCCATATGCCTGCAAGTTTGTGTGTAAATATGCACATACACATAACTTGTTCCATGACAAGTTCTGGAAACATCGGGCTACATCTCTCAGTTAAATCCACCTCTGCTCACATTTTCCATTGATAAAAATAGGCCTCATAATGCCAGCCTGGTTCCTGAGCAGGAAGTAACAAATACAGTTAACTCTGTACTAACTCACAGCCCAGAGGCCTGTGTCTAGCACGAGCAAAGGCTCTGCGACCCTGGCTGTCAGGACGCTGGCTCAGGCCCTCCGCTTGCATCTGTGCTCACCAGCGTGCCGCGGGCTGGTGGCGAGAAGCCTGAGTGGCTCCCACCAGAGAGCACATCCTCTCACAGCCAACCCGGGTGTTGCGTCAGACTAATCCTGCATTTCTCTCTATAAATTAACAAGTGGGCATTCAGGTGTTTATTTTAATTATTTTATTAGTGCATTGCAAATTACACATCATAGTGAGGTTCAGTGTGATAAAAACCTACATGCACACAGCTGTTGGTGTTCCACATCCCACCCTCCACCCTCCTCCCCACCCCCACATTAGTGAGATTGGTAGTAATACCTTCACATATTGCCATAGTACTATTTGAACTGTTTCCTTCTTTATACCTCTCTCTTTCACACTCTAACTCTTTCCCCAATCCCTGTCCCCTTCTCTACAGGTCTCTCCTCATTATTTAAAGTCCCTTATGAGCCAGGCGTGGTGGCACATGCTTGTAATCCCAGTACTTGGGAGGCTGAGACAGGAGGATCACAGGTTCGAAGCCAGCCTTGTCCACTTCGTGTATCCCTGTCTCCAAATAAGAAATAAAATTGGGCTGGGGGTATAACTTGGAGGTAGAATACCTCTGGGTTCAATCGCCAGGACCACAAACAAAAAGGAAGAAAGAAAAAGTCCCTTCTATTTCCTATTTTTTCCTCTAGCTTTCACATGAGAGAAAGCATACAACCCTTGACTTCTGAGACTGGCTGATCTCACTTAGCATAATATTCTCTAGATCCATCCATTTTCCTATCCACGACATCATGGTGTTCTTTATGGCTAAGTAGAACTCCATTGTGTGTATATTTCATGTTTTCTTTATCCATTCATCTGTTGATGGATGCCTGGGTTGGTTCCACAATTTGGCTATTGTGAATTGGGCTGCTATAAACATGAATAGGGAGCCAGCCTACAGAGTGGGAGAAAATACTTCGCTTTATTTTATTTGGTATGAGGAATTGAACCCAGAGATGTTCTGCCTCCAAGCTACACCCCAAGCCTCCCCCCATTTTTATTTTTTAGTTTAGAATAGGGTCTCTTTAGTTTGAAATAGCAACTAAGTTGCTGAGGGTCTTGCCAAATTGCTGAGGCTGGCCTCGAACCTGTGATCTTCCTGTCTTAGACTCCCAAGTATTGGAATTACAAATGTACGCTATAGTGCTCGACTTTTATTTTTAAATTTGTATAACTTTCTCATGATGTGGTGATGATGACTCAACCCACTCAGTAGATGAACAGAGTCACTGTGGACCAGGCACTATAAATGCTTTGTAGACAGAGGTGACCCAGGCCAGGAACCAGCTTCTAGTAAAGTGCCCGCCAATAGTGGACGAGCAGGCAGGTGAGAGAGAAGATGGGTATTGTAGCTGTTATTTCAACTACAGATCCACCCTTAGAGCCTGGCACATTGTAAGTGTGCTACCTGGGTGTCAGCTATTATTGTGACCATCTTTGTTATGGAAAGGCCTGTCAGATAGCAGAGGTGAACTTTTCCAATAGGGCTGTCTTTCTCTGTAAAATAGGGAGAGGGAAGTTCAAGGAAATGGCACTGGTGGGCCCTCGTCCTCAGAGGACCACATGTCTTATTTTCTGCCCCAGTGTTCACCGTGCATTGCAGACGGTTAGGAATCAGCAGGAGCGGCTGACACACTTGTTGGGGCTAGTGCACAAATGTGCTCTGGGTTCTCCCTGGCCACCACGGTCATCGCCATGCTGAATAATTCATCAGGCCGATTCCTCTTTTCCTTCTGGATGGAGAATTGGGTCAGACTCCACTCCAGGGAATCCCCAGATACCTGTCCCCGCAGACCCCACTGCATCCAGGAGTTGGAAAGCATTTCATTATTTCAGAGAAAAGCAATAACAAAGGCTGCTTTTATGTAAAATTGTGCATGATGACAGTGGTCAACATTCCTGCATGTTTGACCATAAACACCGATATACTAAAGGCTTCCCTATGAAACCTGGATGGCCAAGACTCTGGGCAGAAATCAGACCAGCAGCCGTCTCTAATGCTTACAGTAACTATGGGAAATGAAAGGGCAGGGAGGGGTTCTTAACTCTTAGGGAAACACTGATCAAATGGAATGAATGTACCCTAGATGTGAATGATTTGGGCCCTATATGAAATAAATCACATGTGGGATAAATGATTATTTAAAAGGTCCTACTTCATAGTCACATATAGCATGGATTCATGGGTTTTTGCACCTGACACCACTCATAGATGTGAGAAGTCTCCAGAAAGCAATCCCGAATTACTAGGACAGTAGCTGGGATGCAGAGAGACAGGCTTGAATCCCAGTCCCATGTCCTGCGGAAGTGCTTCCCAAAAGTTCTGCCAGTTCCCTGGGGCTTATATTTCTCTCATGATAAATTCCACTTCTCCACTCAAAAGCTTTGGCGATGTTCCCTTTTCTCTGCCAAGCATGTCCCCAAGACAAGGGTACATCCCTTCTCCTTTAATTCCCCCTAATAACATTAGCTATCCCTTTGTAACAGGCTTTTGCTGGAACATCAAGGGGGCTCATATTCAAACTGTTCCCTGTATCAAAATCTGTGTGTTGGACTTCCCTCACCCTCTCTTGACATTCAGTGAGGCACACCTGCAGCTCAAGCTCCGCCCCCCAGGTTTGCAGCTCATTTTTGCTCCCTACTTCCTCATGCCCATTTCTTCTGTTCACCCCTAAATTCCTGCCATTTCTTTCATAGAGCCATGTAACCATTTTCCCTATCCACTAAACAAAGCAGGGTTCTGATGCTGGCTAGTAAACTTGCTGTGCCTCCAAGACACGTGCTCTAGTGGATGTCTTGATCCGTGAGTACTTTGGTATCCAGCCTCCTTGGGATTCTGTTAAGGACCTTCCTATTCTCATAACCTTTGGAAATCTTGTGAAAGCTTAGCACCCTCATTCCATAATATACATGGATATATTTTCCGGGGGATCAGAACTTCCTAAAACCTATTCATGGAACTCCCAGGTCCATGGACCCTCATTTAAATCCCCTAACGTCAGCTGATGAGATGGAACCTGCCCTTCTGCAGAGGACAGAGCACCCCACCTCCTTGCCAGGCCCCATGTGTCCCCGCTTCCTCTCCCCACCCAAGATGCATCCTTAGTGATGCTCTGTCGTTAGCTGGAAAAACAAAACAGGATTGGCACAACTGGCTGTTGACAGCACTTCCCAATCCTGATACATTAGCCTTTGAGGAAATAGCAGCTGTCTTTTCTCGACCTTTCTCCTTGAGCCAGGCCCTGTGCGTTGCACTAAACAGAAACCATCCCCTTATATCATAGCAGTACCCCAGGAGTCCATACCGTTATCCTCACTGTAGATATGGAAATTGAGGCTCACCTTGAATAAATAACTTGTCTCAGATCACAGTGCTAATAAGTGGCCAACCTGAAGATTGATCCCAAGGTCAATGGCTTTAACAACCTAGTGCCACGTTATGGACATTAGCCGCCATCTTCTTTGGTTCTGTACACTGACGCTGGCTTACCTGGCCAGAGGCAAGACCCATGTCGTTCTCCTCTCAGCTCTAGTTCCCTGGTCTTGCGCTCACCCTGAATTCTGTCCCACTCTGGCCCAGGGCTGACGTCCTCCTGCTTTATGCCAGGCTGCTGTCCTCTCGCTTGGAACTGTTCAGGTTAGGAGGGATGAGACCCAGAAATTGAGCTTGAGAAAGGAAAAATGGAAGACTGTGGGGAAAACAGAGGATGAGGCCGGGCGTGGTGGCGCACGCTTGTAATCCCAGTACTTTGGGAGGTGGAGACCGGAGGATCCGGGTTCGCGGCCAGCCTCAGCTCTCTCTCTCCCTGTCTCTCTCTCTCTCTCTCTCTCTCTCTCTCTCTCCTTAGTGAGGCCCTCCGCAACTTCGTTGAGACCCGGTTTCAAAATAAAGTATAAAAAATAGGGCCAGGGGCGTAGCGCAGAGGTAGAACACCCCTGCGTTCAATCCCTGGTACCGCAAAAAAAAAAAAAGAAAACAGAGGATGAAATGATAGACTCTTCTGGAGTCAGAGAGAAGAAAGCCCTACAATATGCCAACCCTTTGGCCATCTTCATTTCCTTGGAACCTCCCGGCAGCTCTGTGAGCTTAGTAGTATTGTCACTTTTCAACCCTGTGAACTTACACTCATAGAGGCTGAGCACCCACGGATTTCAGTAGAGGAATTTGAACTCGGGACTGTGCAGCTGCAGAAACCAAGGCTTTGCACTATATTCTACCCCACTACTCATGTTTTAGGAAGAGCTTGTTTCCAAGCATATTTCTCTCTTAATGTAGGGCTCACAGAGATGGAAGGTGCAAATCAGATGAATGTTGTGTTCCAGCAAAGATATGATAACTTGATTCCGGGGGGAGGAGGGAGCAAATGGGAGGGAAGGAAGCCCAGGTCAAAAGCTGTGTCCCTTCTCATTCAATCATGGCCCTGATCCCCTTAAATGCCAATAATAACAAAAACAATAGGAGCACAGCAAACTGATGCCCTTCTGGTTAAGAACTGTTGAGGAATAAATGAACAATCAAAATGCATATGGTTTATGGTTTTTGTTTTCAAATTTTTAAAAGATTTTAAAAACCAGATGATTTTATTAAATATTTTCAATTCTTCCTGTACCCTAAAATGAGTGTTTGTTCCCAGAGCTGACTACAGCCCTGAGTTAAGGGTAGAGGTGGTGTTTGTAAACCTTCCTGGCCACTGGAGGGCAGCACCGAACAGTGCCGGCTGCTCTTTGCTTCTCTGTTCTTAGGGAAGAGGCTGAGTCTCCCTGGTGGATCTCAGTGCGCCCAGTGCCCCTTTCCTTTCCCTTTGGCCACATGGATTGGTGGTCATGCTTTTTACATGAGAAACTGAATTAAAACCACTGCAGGATTGCACAAGGAAAGAGATTTTAAATAAGTTCATTGTAATAATAATTTAGTTTGGGCTTTTGTTTCCTTTTTACCAGCATGACCAAACAATATTCTGAATGTGCTGTGGTGGGTTGGATGATTACTATTTCTTAACCAAGAAAGATACTCATCGGTTTTATTGAGCTTGCTTTAATTGAAATCCATGTGTTCTTGGACTCGAGGCATAAAGGGTAGCCGGTGTTTGTTTACCTTTCTTATTGTTAATTAATTCTCTTGAGTATTCATAGGTTGGAGGATTTTATAAGAGGCAGCTAGAGACACTGGGAAAATGTGTCCCCCGCTTCTGGTTTTAAGAGTCTGTGAGCATCCCACAGTAATGCTGGTGTCTTAGGATGTCCCCTGGCAGGGGACCAGGAACATCTTTAGTCCATCTTGAACCCTATTTCCACTTGAGCATATCATAGTGCCCCATCCAAGCCTCAGTGTCCGTGTCAAAAGCAGAATTCACTACAGTTTTGACTGAAATGAACATTAATTTATTGTCCAACTCAGAATGCTTTTGTGAATAGAAGGGCTGCTTTTTTTCTTTTTTTTTTTTTTTTGCGGTACTGGGGATTGAACCCAGGGGCGTTCTACCTCCGCACTACAGCCCTGGCCCTATTTTTTTATACTTTATTTTGAAACCGGGTCTCACGACGTTGCGGAGGGCCTCACTAAGTAGAGACAGAGAGAGAGAGCGAGAGCGAGCTGAGGCTAGCCGCGAACCCCGATCCTCTGGTGTCTGCCTCCCAAAGTACTGGGATTACAAGCGTGTGCCACCATGCCCTGCTCAAGAAGGGCCGCTCTTAATTTTGCCAGAATGCCAAGCACCAACCAGAGCTCTCTACCAGGGGGGAAACCGTGACAGGTGGTCACCCTAAGGACAAATATTCTGGCCCTTTCTTTTCTCCCCTTTAATGACTCCAGTTAAAGTTTATATGGCACTGTATTTATTTGCTCATTCATTTAACACTTGTTCATCGAGTGTTTTCTGTCTTGTTTTCTCTTCACAAAAACCCTGTGAGGTAACTCTTACTAATATTATTAATATTCCCATTTTTACAAATGGAAAACACAGGGACTTAGTAAATGACTTGCTTGTCACAGTATCCGTAAAGCAGAGCTAAGATGAATCCGGGCTTCCCCTGTTCCTGAGCCTTCTTTGTGGCCTAACCCAATTGACACTGTCCCCCAGTAACGCCTGAGAGAGTGTTGAAGGGTGATGAAGAGTGGGCGCCCAGAAGCTAAACTGCTTGCATTTGAATCCTGTGCCTACACTTCCCAGCTTTTGTACCTGGCTGGGTTTCCTGGTCTATAAAATGGGTATAGTAACTTAGTATCGTCGCAAAGCATGTTGAGGGAGAATAGTGAGTTAACCTTTGATGTGTGGACAGTGCCTTGTCTGACATGTCAGATAACTGCAATGCCTATTTTCTTCAACTTGGGGTAATGTAAATAAGTGATCTCCAACTCAAGAGATTTTGGTTGTTTTGTTTTTGTTTTCTGAGGTGGGAGGGTAATAACAAGGTCTCAGTGGCAGGTCAGGGGGTGGGTTGTGACATTGTGATTTACTGCAGAGGGCCTATTTGGGGAACCAATGGGAGAGGCCGGTGAGCTGCCATGGCTCCTTGGAGAAACAGCAGGGCAGGGCCACTTATGGAAGTTGTAGTTTTTAATAAAACTGTGAGGATGTTTGGTGGTGCGCACCCGGGGTGTATCTGACAGATTCACCTGGAGAAACCCTGTGGCCAGGGGGAGGGCGCGGGGCTGCAGGAGGGACTGGCAGGCCCACCAAGAGGCATCTTGGCCAGGGGGCTGCCCAGCATGGGTGGTCACAAGCCAGCCACCGCCACTCCCCAGGCTTAATGTCCTATTTTCCTTGAGCTGTACACACACACACACACACACACACACACACACACACACACACACATCAGGAGGGGCTCTCCCACCTCTCCCTGGGAGACAGGGTGCTGTGTGGCTCTTACATCTCTCCCGAGGACTACCTTCTCGGATTTTTTGTTTCTGTTTGTTTTGCGGTACTGGGGGTTGAACCCAGGGGCATTTTACCTCTGATCTACACCCTTAGCCCTTTTTTATTTTATTTTTTATTTTGAAACAGGGCCTCACTAGGTTGCTGAGAGTCTCACTGCCTTCCTGAGTCTGTCCTCAAACCTGCCATCCTCCTGTCTCAGCCTCCCAAGTACTGGATTACAGGCGTGCATCACCATGC
The DNA here is from genome assembly GCA_004027185.1 of Glis glis. Lineage (NCBI taxonomy): Eukaryota > Metazoa > Chordata > Mammalia > Rodentia > Gliridae > Glis > Glis glis. The sequence continues at coordinate 29,097 of PVJS01005438.1, read as the reverse complement.
CCAGCTCCTTCTCCGTTTTTATTTCTTTGTAAAGGCACTGTGCAGGGTGCCCACAGTGTGGTGGCAGCTGAGTTGGTTACCAGCCTTCCCCCAAGGATGCAAGGAGCAGCGTGCTGTTTACTTAATGGGCTGCTTTTGTCTTTGGCGTTTTGGTGGACTGTTTCCCTTGAGAAAGTGTGATTAACCAGGCACAGTGGCACACACCTGTAATCCCAATGCTTGGAAGGCTGAGATGGGAGGATTGCAGGTTCAAGGTCAGCCTCAGCAATTTAGTAAGACCCTGTTTCAAAATAAAAAAGGATTGGTGTTGTAGCTCAGTGATAGAGTACCCCTGAGTTCAATCCCCAGTACCATCGTGCGGGGTGGGGGCAGTGAGGAAAGAAGGGAGGGAGGGAGGGAAGTGCCTGGTGTCTGGGACAGAGAAGGTTGAACTATACTCAATGTTGGTCACGTTCAGATAGATTACTCCATTTCTTTGTTTTATTTTGAAGTTCATTTTGGGAAGCTTTACAAGCTGCTTTTTGAGAGCCAGTCTCTTGGCTCCCAAGGAAGCATGTGGTTGCTTGTCTGTCCATCTTGTCCGGGTCAGGAAGTCTCTTCAACTGCTGTGCAGCTTGGAGGGGACTTTGGGATGCAGGGAGGGATGAGGGACCACAGTTCAGACCACAGCAGGCAACCAACCCATCTATCAAGAGCATGACAGATGCTGTAGCTAAATCTCCCTCACATGTACTATGAGTTTTTCTTTATACATCTTTGGATTTTTGACTTGTTAAAATAAGCATATCATGCCTTTTAAATTAAGGGGGTGATATACATCAGAACATTAAAAAGGAAAAGAGGGGCATGATCTCAAATGGTAGAAGAATAAATGGAATTTGTGCTTTAAGATATCTGACAGGTCCGTGTGTCCTTCAAGCATTTCAGGATCAGGTCCTAATCGGACTTCATACCTGCTTGTTACCACGGAAGCACACTTCTCCCCACTTCCCTCCCTTTCTGAGTATTAGAGTAAACATCATGCTTCATTAAAACAAGTGCCTCACATGAGTTTAATTTTCTCTCTTATTTTCTTTTCCTAGGGGCTTAACAATAACAGATCTCATGGAGTTGCATTTCTTCCTGTTAAAAATAATCTACCTTATAATAGATCTAGGAGCTTAGACATTTTGGTGCCCATTTTTTTGTCCTATGATTGTACTTCTGGTAATCTAAGGAAAAAATCTGAACACACTATACAAGTCAGGGAAGGAAATTGTCCCTAATTTTTTAAAATAGCAAAAAAAAAAAAGTCACAATTCAATTTTCTAACAATAGAGGATTTTGTAGCTAAACTAGATGACTGAACATCATGAGGTAGTTCACAATGCATTAAGCACCTCTTGTGGTTGCCCAAGGATTTTAGTGTAAATTGATGTCAAATAACCTGGCCTACTGAGTCATTTGCTATCCTCTGTCTCTGTCTTCCAGTGTTTTGCTGTGCGCTCTCTGGGATGGGTAGAGATGGCAGAGGAGGACCTGGCACCTGGCAAAAGCAGCGTTGCTGTCAACAACTGCATCAGGCAGCTTTCTTACTGCAAGAATGACATCCGAGATACAGTCGGCATTTGGGGAGAGGTAAGCAGCACGTGGAAATACTTATTAGCTGACTTCTCTATATTCCACTGTGTTTCGTGAAACCCAGAGCTCAGTGAGACGTGGTGCTGACGGGCTCTGATGTGGTTGTCGGGTGCATTTCCCCATAAATGTAGGTACTATTGGCATGGTATACCCACGTGTCTTACCGTTAGCACTGCTATATCCCAGTAAGGACTGGGGCCCTGGGAGAGACCATGTCTCAGTGGCTAAATAACAGAGTCCCTCTGGTATCCTCAAGTCCACAAAGATCCATGGGTGAACTTTAGGGGTCTAGAAGTCTTCTAGATTTTGCATGCAAGATGTGTGTGCTAGTCAATTAAGAACAGTTTTCTGGGGAGAAGACCCATGGCTCTCTCCAGATATATTCTCAAAGGGGGATGTGACTCCCACACATACACCCAAAAATGTCAATGCCCCTACTCTAAAAGTTGACAAACTATCCTTTGATAACACAGTCTTTTTTATTTACAGTCCAAAAAATCAACATCATACTTGAGTTGTGGGGATTGAGTCCTCTTTATTCTTTATCACTTTCAACAAAGTGACTCCATTTTGAAATGTTAGCTGAGATAATTTCAGAAAGGAAAGTAGTAAGTAAAAATACCAAATTTGAAAAAAGATAACCAAAACTCACATCAAACAGGAAAAGCCATATTATTGCAGTGCTCTAAGACCTTCAGAACAAGCATATGGGAGTATCCTAGAATGGTGCTTTCTTCATGAATATATCCCACTGGATCTATGTCCAGGGAACAGAACATTGCTTTCCAGTTGGGCTCTTTGGAACACCACTCACGTTTTCTTCTAGTGCAGGTCATCATGGGATGTAGGTTCATAAGTCTTCCTTTGGTGGAGTTGTCTACCTTCAGATGGGGCTGAACTGCATTGCCAGCCAGACTTAGATTCCTGGCATGGGGGAAGAAGAGGAAGAATTTTCTCCCATCCAAGAAAAACACTGTATAGTTTTTTGGTGTTTAACATCTTCTCACTGTGTTACCTCTGACTAACCATCCAAATACCCACACCTAAATTTCCAACCTGTAGAAGGAAGGTGGCCATGATTTATACTGACTTGAGTAACTGACATTTGTAGGTCCCATAGGTCTGACACAGCGAGTAAACTGTTGCTCCAGGCTTGGTGGAATCTCTTCAGGCACATCAGCCTGTGTTTCTGATTTCATCTGTAAATAGCTCAGCTGCTCCTTGGGGGAGATTTCAGATCATCCTGAATGTCAGCTGTAGACGCTGGCCACAGCTCAATACCGGCTGACCAGGCACCGATAACACCCATCCCTGCCACCCTGAGCACCAGCCTCAGTGCACTCTGGGAACCACTGATCGGAACCTAAAATGCCCTTCTCAAAAACCTTACCAAAGGCAATTGGTCTGTCTCACTTTGAGATTTGAAGACCCACCAAGAAGCCCCACTGTTCTGCCCAGCGAGGCCTCCCCAGCTTCAAGGCCACGGCATCTGGGCCACCTCGTGGGGAGAGAGTCTCTCAACTGTATGCGAGATGGTTAATGGTTCCTTAAAATTATGCCTGAGGAGCACAAGGGAGAAGAATAAAGTTGAGTAGTCTAATGTTCCTGTCCTCAAAGAGCCAACATGTGTAGGGAGACGGGACAGCAAAGCCTACTGACCTGAAGCAGCCGAGGTGAGGGCTAAGAAACCCCAGCCTCCCCCACCTGGGTGTTACAGCAGTGCCCCTCACGGTTCTGTGTCAGACCTCCAGCAGGTGACTGAACCTTGAAGCCTCAGTTTCCCCAACTGCTAGGTGGGGAATAAGCCAAGCTTTCATAGGGCAGTCGAGAGAGTTTGTGAGCCAGTGCACCTCAAGCACACAGCATAGAATCTTAGATGCAATAAACAGGCACACAGACTTAGCTGTTGTTAGTGTCCGCTCTCGGCCAGCTGCATCACATAGACATGACGTGGCGTGAAAATGGAGGAGAGATGGACATGATGGTGGGTCAAGAAGGCCATCGAGGGGATGTGAGGAGGGTTCAGCCACAGGAATGGGGAGAGAAGAGTTATCAGAGTCTAATTAGCATAGAGTTTGTATAGAAGCAGATTCCAAACCAGGTGTGGTGGCACACGCCTGTAATCCTAGTACTAGGGAGTCCGAGACAGGAGGATCACAGATTTGAGGCTAGCCTCAGCAACTTAGTGAGACCTTCAGTAACTTACTGAGACCCTATTTTGAAATAAAAAATAAAATAGGGCCAGGGGTGTAGCTCAGAAGTAGAATGACCCTAGATTCAGCCTCCAGTACCCCTACCCCCCAAAGACAGGTTCCCCAGGGTACCCCATTAGCCTTTTTCCATAAACAATGAAAAATACAAGCCAGCTAGTAAGCAGGCTGGGGACACATTTCAGAGGACGTGGAAAAGGAGAGAGAAATTGGGGGTATAAGGAGGGTGGGAAAGATTTATGAATCATTTAGTCTGGAAAAGATGTTTCCATCTTCAGAAAATAATTGTAGACCCAAGGAGTGGCTTTATCCGATGGCTAGAACGATGGCCCTAGCTCTCCATAAATGTGATAGGGATGTGGAGACTGCATGAGGACGACAGCACGTTTTCTCCCCAGGGCAAAGACATGTACCTGATCCTGGAGAACGACATGCTCAGCCTGGTGGACCCCATGGACCGCACCGTGCTGCACTCTCAGCCCATCGTCAGCATCCGCGTGTGGGGCGTGGGCCGCGACAATGGCCGGTGAGTCCCGGGCTGCCACAGTCCACATCCCCTTACCCAGTTTTTGCTTAACTCCGAGGTGGGGTCTCAGGACACCTCACAGAATGTTTAGCCAGCTCTGTTTAGAAATGTAATGAGTTAGATCACGTCTCTGTTTCCCTGCCCCGTAAACCCTCCAAGCTTCTCCCCTTCCTGGTACTTCCATCCTTTGACCTGTTCTGGCTCCTGCCTTTGAGTTCTGTGTATTTCTCCTCCCAACCAGCCTCCTTCTGATTTCTGGCAATCTGAACCCCTTTATTTTCCTCTTCTCTTCAGCCTTTTTCTAATCAACTCCCTTTCCCTGCTGAGTCCCAGCCGTTTGGGATGCCCTCCTCCTGGTGTTCTCTTCATGGGGCACTTGCTCCAAAGGATAAGGTCGCACAGTCTTTGATCACAATCCTTAGATCGTTAAATCATGATTATCAGGAACTTCTAGGACTTGGGGTTGGCTCAACTTTTCTAACACTCGAAATGTCTGGTCACATCACAATTACACTCTATCTGCATTTTTCTGAAATTCTACTGAAAATTAGTAATTTACTAGTAGTGCTTCTTAGATGTATTGTGAATTTTCTGTTCTCCGAGATGACTAGAAACAAGGACAGTCTGATTTTCAAGCACATTTTGTAGCTCATAATTTAAGGAGCAGCAGGAGATCGTTGTTAAGTAATTGGGCTACATTAAATGCACTTATAACTCTTATAGTCAGTCGGGTGGCGATTCCCAAGGTACTGGAGGATCTCTTAGCATTTAGGGACAAGCTATGGGATAGTTAGGTGTTGCTTTGTTGAAAATGGACAAGAGCACTGCGCAAGCAGGCTGCAATCCCAGGCGATAGAGAATCGGCTCTCCCGTGCCATGGTTCCATTCCTGGGCATTCTGGTTTATATCGGGTCATTTGGTCCTCTAAGGGGGGTGCGGTCTTGTCTTCTCACAGCATTTCTCTATGCATGCTGAGCATTAGCGTGTTCGATTGTCCTTTGATCCAGTTCCAAGTCCTGAACCAGAAAGGAAGGATTATGGCTAAGTATGCATCAGTCAAAGAATAAGCATTTGTGCTGGAACCAGATGTGAGAAATGGTCTACAAAAGAGAACTGAAGTCATTCTCTGACTGCTGATTGAATTAAGTTCCTGAGAGCATTGTGCATCTTTAGCTGTTTGTAAGAGAGTAATGAGTGCTGACAGCTGGGGCAGGAGCCGTGGGATGAATAAGTAGGCAGGCAGTGCACACACACCTGTCGTTCACTTGTTTGGAGGAGCTGGAGCACTGGACTCCATGCCTTGACACCAGCTGATTAATTTTACAAGGAAACTAGCTGATCACATTTGATCATCATTAAAAATCTTTAGCCTTGGTAGAAGGCTCTGGGTGTAAATTCTTGATCTTTTCCTAGCTCCTGCCTCCAAGTTTGTTTCTAAGGTAGGAGCCAAGGTAGAGATCATTACGTACTTGTACAACTAGATGTGGTTGTGTGTTTTTTATTTGCTTTTGTTCCGTGGTGCTGGGGCTCGAACTAGGGCCTTCAGCCTATTAGGCTAGTGCTCTGCCACTGAGCTCCCCCCTCCCCAGCCTGGTTGTAGATTTTTAAGTTTAGGTAGTTAGTGGATTTCACTGATGAGGTTTTCAGCACACCCAACTCTTTTAAATGAGTCCAAATGCTACATGCCCGGGAGGGGTAGGGGGATGATTTAAATGCCAGTTGACAAAATTATTCATGCTCTCTGAGCCTCATTTTCTCTCATCTGAGAAACAACGATCATAATAGGGAGCACAACACATGTGTGTATGTGCAAGTGTGTGTATATAATAATTGGCACAGTGCTGGAGACATGGCAATTGCTTAATGAATGTTTGCTCTTGAGTTTTTAAAGCAACATACACTTAGCAGATGTAGCTAATTACATGGCTTCCTTTCCAAGACACTGGGGGTGGAGGAGGAGTCAGACCTGGGGGATGCTTCAAGGACAATTTATCATGTGAGATAGAGGATGAGAGCTACTGCAGGCACTAATGAGTTCAGTTGTCCTACACAAAGCAGGAAGAGCCCCTCATGGCCCAACCATGAATGCTATCAGTATAAATTAGGTAACATTGCCTTGGTTACACTTTTGAAATGTGAGCTAGGTTACTCATGTTTTTGAGCCACTTGTTTTTTTTTTTCTTTTTCTTTCTTTCTTTTTGTCTCTTTTAAAAATTATTATTCTGAGGATTGAACCCAGGTGCATTCTGCCTCTAAGCTATACTCCTAGCCTTTTTTTGTTTTGTTTTGTATTTTGAAACTGGGTCTCACTAAGTTGCTGAGGCTGGATTTGAACCTGTGATCCTCCTGTGTCAGCCTCCCACATACTGGGATTACGAGCGTCCTATTCTTACTCAATGTTAGCAGATAAATGCAATTTAGAAATGCACTTGGAGTTCCCCATAGGCTGTCAGGACCTCAGCAAGCATCTGCAATTGTGGGGACCCTTGAGCTTGATTGCTTATGGAGCTGTAAATAAAACAGCATGTTTGCCAGTGAACAGTTCTGTTTCTCCTCATTGATCCCTGAGTTTTCATTCCCTAGAAAAAGGGGCCTTTGTATTCCTGCTTTTTTTTTTTTACTTTCCTTTGCTTTTGATTCTTGTTTTTTTTTTTTAACAGCAATTTACAAGAGCAAATTCAATTTGTAATGCTGCAGAGGAAAGGGGCTTTCACTTTGCATGAATAAAACATAAAAGTGTTTCATTTTGCTGGAGAAAACAAGCCCCATTTCGCATTCTCTTTTGTAACTTTCCTTGCTGAGAAAATGGAATCTCTTAGGGGTTTTCTTGATGTGGTTAAAATGAATGAGAATAGTATGTACACCAGACTCGAGGGGCTCAAAACCTGCTTCACTGAGCCATGTAATTTCAGAATTTCTGAAAGTATTTTGTGTTTAGTATTTTCTTAAGGCTTTCTTGTGGCTTTGCTTTGAAGACATTTCTTGGGCAGTGAGTGTACCTTGGGTGAAGAGGTGATGTGGTGGGGGCACACCCCTTCCTTCCCCAGGTTGATTTGGAGAAATCTCTTATCGTGAACAGTGCGAGGAGTGGCATTCGCACAGATGTTGGTTATCCGTGGGATTTTGGCATTCACACAGGTGTCTGTTCTCCGTGGGATTTTCATTGTGGGATTCAGTTCTGGCTGGAGCTTCGTCCTCTCCTCGAGGGTCATGCCCGTCTTTATTATGGTGTTTCTTAGAGCCCCGTGCTTCACTGCCTGGCAAAGCAGGACTGCCTCCTGTCCCTTGGCCACACCATACTTTGGTTCCTCTGGATCACAGTGAGACAAATGAAAAGGCTCCTAGAGGTGGGGGCTGACGAAAGGGGCTTCCTGCCTGTTTCCAGACACAGCCCGGGGTCACCCAGACGGACACGCTCTGCTCCCGCCACCATGCAAAGGAAGGTGTCCTTGTGTGTGTGAAGGACTCTGGGCCTTACAGCTGGCATTTTGCCCTTGGCAACTGAGGCAGATGACCAGAGCACCACATCTTGACCAGAGAGACAGTGTTTATCTTGTCTGTATGGGCCAGGCCACTCTCCCAAGGGCAGATGGAGGGAGGGTAGGAGACATCATCTCCCTGTTTCTGTGGCCCATGCTGACTTCCAATCTTGGCGTTCTTCTTACTCAGGCCCTAGAGAGCAGCTTTCTCCTTCTTCTTTTATAAAAGTGTCAAAAGCAAGCAAGCATAATCTCTGAACCTAGGGCACATTTAGCAGGGACTGTCCTTTTCCCTTGTGGCAAATATATGGTCCCATCTCCTAGAATGAGCACCAAGATCCATGTGTCCATTGACCCACAGGCAGTAGAGTCTGCTAAGTCCCTCTGTTTCCAATGAGGAAGGAAAACGGGTGGATGGGACTGTTAGAGTTTCAGGCCATATTAATGGGATTTTCCCAGGAGGCTTTTATATTCGTGTACCATGGACAATTAATCAGGGAAGATATTCGCAGATATTCCTTGAGAGAAACAAAAAAAGGTTCTAGGGTCACTTGAAAGACGGGGTTAAACAAAGTGTAACAGGCCTCTTTGCTCTGTGCCTTCCCTCTTTCTGTGCACTATGCATAGGAACCCTTCAAGCAAGAATTATCCTGGCTTGACTGGTGCCCTTTTTTTTTTTGTTAATCAGCTTTGTGTTACTGTAACAAAATACCTGAGGTAGTCGACTTAAAAAGAGGGAAAGTTTATTTTGGCTCACAGTTTTGGAAGTTTTGGTCCATGGTCAGTTGGCCCCATTGCTTTTGGGCCTGTGGCGAGGTAGTACCTCATGGTGGCAGAGGAAGCCCTTCATCTCATGATGCCTGGAAAGCAAAAGACAGAAAGAAGAGGGGCCAGGGCCCCAACAGCCCCTTCAAGGGCCCGCCCCCATGTGACTAGAAGACTTTCAACGAGGCCGCACCTCTTAAAGGTTGCACCACCCCCTCATAGGCCGGGCCTGGAGACCAGGCCATTAACACATAGGCCTTTGGATAAATAGGGACACTTACCCAAACCATAGCACTTTCCTGCAGGGAAACACAATTGTGTGGAACACACTTGGGCAAACGGTGCTCTGCTTAGTAAACTTATTAATTTTAATTAGTGGAAGCACTAAATTGCTGTTTTGTTTATTAAGAAAGATTTGAATTACCTGTAATAAATAACTATTGTAAGGGGAAACCCCATTGAGTCTACTATAATGAAGCTACAATTCCTTCATAATTAACAGCTGCCATCAATAGCCATTGTAAACAAGTGCTTTCTGATGAGCCCTTTCTTATTCAGGTTGAGTGTTTGTTCACCCTATGATGTTGTTTATGTCCTTAGCTTGTATGGCAAAACTTCTCTTCCTAGAAGGTATTTTTTTATATCTTTTTCCTGGTTTTGATGACCGATTTTTAATAAGATCGTTCTGTGTAATCGATTATTCATAAATTTCTCAATAATTTATCTTTGACTTGATTATTTTGTCTAGTCATGATCTCGGGAACTTTTATTTAAATAAACCGTATCCATTGTATTGATTTTTTTTTATATTCTCTTTTCATAGCTTAGTCCCAATAGGTTTTATTAAAGAGTCTGGTTCAAATGATTTTAAAACTTGCTGCTTTAAAGGGCTTTCACTATACCTAGTTCATGTTTTTGTTTTCTTGCCAGTGTTGTTTTACTATTTTGTTTTGATTTCTTTTGAAAATACTGCTTACTTTTTTTGAGGGGAGGGGTACTGAGTAATGCTGGGGTTGTTTCATTACAATATACAGATGTACAGCTGATAGGTTTTTAGATTTAAAAGGCTGGTTGGTGACTAATGTCATTCAAACCCTTTGAGATTAGAAAACTAGGACGGAAGAGTGTGGCTTCCCTGATATGGTCCTTCTAGCTTGTGGCAGAGCAAAGAATAGACTCCACATAGTTTCACCTGTCCCAATTGGAAGCTCTAATAATCCGGAAAAGAGATGAGGGATGGTGTAGATCACCTGGCTCAGCACAGTGGGGAGGTGGGGTCTGACGTGTGCTAAATACTCTTGAAATGAATAAACTGTAAATTTATTGATTGTACTCCAACACCAAATTTCCTATTCTGGAGTGTATGATTGCATTAAGAGGTGCTTGATTTTATGACTCTTCCACCACAAAGACACTGGAGTCAATTAGAGACCACAGCAATACACAGTCTCTGATGGTCTGCCAGGATGCAGCCCCACGTCCATCCAGCCTGGCCTACCTGGACACAGGTGAGCCAACCCAGCAACCTAACAACATACACTCCTCAGATCCTCGAAAGGCAGAGGAAGCCAAGGATGGTGGTGCATGCCTGTAACCCCAGTATTTGGGAGGATAAGACAGGAGAATTGCAGGTCTGAGGCCAGCCTCAGCAACTTAGAGTAGGCAGCAGCAGAGAGATGGGGAGGACTGTGGAATGGCTCCTGTCCTTAGGGCCTGGCTTCCTCATCGAGGAGATGAAACCACATGAGTGATTTGAAAGCAGAGGTTGACAAACTATGCTCCTGAGGCCTGTTTGGTACAACCCATGAGCTGAGAATGTTTTTTACATTTTTATTTTATTTTTTTACTTCAGTTGGTGCAGTATAATTATACATAATAATGAGATTAAAAGTGATAACAAACATACATGCACACATTACCTGGTATATTTCCAGGGTTATTTAAAAAAAAAATGAAATGGAACCCATATAAGGGAGACCTAGTATGTCTCAGAGCATTAGAGTAACGGTGCATGCAGAAAAGAATCAGGTGACCTTTGTGTCTGCTGTGTATAGGAAGTCATCACAGAGTGAAGTCCTTTTTGACTCTCTTTCCTGTCTTCGCTGTGTCTTAGTTCTGCAGCAGCTCTTGGGGGTGCCTGTGAGCACTGCTCAGCTCTACTACTTAGCGCTAAACCTTTGTGTATTAAGCAGGGTCCAGGCCAGCAGCCGCCCCCTGCTCGGAGGTCCACTGGATTGAACTCTAGAGCTCAGTTCTCACATCACAGCAGCGAGCGGTACCGTCTGGCAGGGCAGCTCTGTGCTGAACTCGGGGCTCGGGCTTCTTCCAGGTGGATGCTCTGCCATCCTTCTGATGACATCCTGATCTGACCAGGCCAGGTAACTTGTTTCCAAGCTGAGGACAACCTAAAACTTGCATCCCTCATTTAGGTTCACATTCTATTCACAACCCATTGTCTACACTCAGCTGGAAGGGACTCTGAGAAACAGAGTCCTTAGTTGGGCTGACAATTTCCAGGTGAGAACTCCTACCAAAAAAGAAGAGGTGAAACAATTGGCGTTGTGACACAGTCTGAAATGAATCACCTCGGGTTTCTCAGCCCCACGAGCCATCGCTTCCTGTGCCAGTTTTATTAAGCGGCTCTCTCATCTCCAGATCCGTACTTCCCTGCTCTCCTCTGTGAGGTGCCAGGGCCGGGACTCTGCAAAACATGTTTCCACCTCTCCAGTTAGCTACCTGTTGGGCTCTGAGGACTCTGCAGCACTAGAAGGAAGCTGCCAGGCTGGAGGAGGAAGAGGGGACTTGTGCCTTCCCTTGCTTCCAGTTTCTATGAGCATCATCCTAGAAATGCATCTTTATTCCAGTGCACATTCTGAATCAACTTTGCATTTTTTCCAATACTCACAGAAATGCAGAACCACCTTCATCACGTCCTTTCTTCAGAGACACCAACACAACTAACTGGTTACCTTCTTTAAAGGTGTGGATCTGGCTCCTAGCGTCCCTCCTTTGAGCCTAGAGATGCAGTAGCAGCCCAGCAGCTCCTCCTCGGGGATGATAGGGGTTGCTCCATGGAGCTCCCCTCCAAGCTTCCAAGTTCAATAATTCCAACTTCTTTCCTTTGTTTTCTCAAACCTGCAGGTCATAGCTCCCTCCTGCAGTTGCTGCCCCATGATAAGTTCTTTATGTTCCCTTTTTTGCTTTTTGAGTTGCTTATTACAATTCTTTCTATTATATTCTCTCTGCTCAGATAAGGGGTGTGGTTTCGGTCTCATGACCGGTCCTGCATAGCCCCTTCCTTCTTGACTCATAAGATTGAATCAGCACAGACTAAAGGAGGAGGTGGCCACTTGCACAGTGCAGAGGACATGTCTGCCCAATGGAGGTGGTGTTAGTCTGCTTTCCATCACTGTGACAAAACAACTGAGATAATAAACTTTAAAAGAGGAAAGGTTTTTTGGCTCACAGTTTCAGAGGTCTCAGCCCAGGGTTACTTGGCCCTGTTGCTTTGGGCCTGTGGTAGCACAGATATCTTAGCAGGGGCAAATGTCATAGACATGTCTGAATTCCAGTGATGAGCACAACTGATACTCAAATATGATTCCTCCTGTTCCATATACCAATGTCAGAAAATATTGCACAGGTGAAATAAGAAAGGTTTGCACTCACAGAGAAGGTCTGTTCACCTTATGGTGGCTGGGAAGCAAAGAGAGAAGGGGCCAGGGGGCCAATATCCACTTCAAGGGCAAGCCCCAGTGACCTAACTTCCTCCCACTAGGCCCCACCCCTTAAAGGTTCCACTACCCTCCAGTAGCACCACAGCTGGTTACCAAGCCTTTAGCATAAGGGGCTTTGGGGGACATTTCAGATCCAAAGTGTAGCAGAAGGCATTGGGAAAGGCCTTCCTGAGCAAGTTAAGTGGACTGGTCTTTTGTTTAGCTGCACATGCTACCATGACACATCCATACTCGTGCTAAGACGTCCTTTCTAAATTGGTAGAAGCTTGTCAGTGATAAAGGGCATTTCTGTTGAGATGACAGCGATTTGGAAATAATGGGCCTCTTGGTTTTTCAGCTAATCTGAAAGTTATCTCTGGTTTTGCTTGGCCATTGTTGCTTTTTTCCTAGGTGTAATTTGGTGGGGGTCTCCAAATGGTAGACAGGAGTTTCCTAATGACATCCAGTAGCAAATTCTCTGAGCCAGACAGTAATGAAAGATTGATGGAAGTCCAAGGTCTGCTGATGAAAGTTTAATCTAGGGTGTATGCTGTCTTGCCTCAGGGAGAAAAGTCTTCAGGGAGAGAACAATAATTCTCTCCTTATGCTACAGTATTATCTTGACCTCTAGAGCTAATTTCTTTTTAATACAGCCCCATGATAAGCAGAGCCATCAGGATTTACTTGACCATTCTGCTGACTTACACTGTGGTTGTATTTTATCTCTTTAAAAGTGGCTTCCTTGCCTCCTATTAATCACGCTGGGATGTTTGCTATGCTTTCGGTGTAGAATAACCTTTAAGGAAAGACATTGTAAGTGATCGTCCAGGGAAAGTTCGCCTAAAAGGCATGCAAAGAGAGGGCATTTTCAAACACATCAGTCATGGTGGCACTGTTGCTGTTGGTGAATATATGGAGACAACAGTGTCTTCTGACAAATCCATTTTGGTAACTCTGGCTCAACACGTCATCCAGAATTTCTGGTCCACGTGTTTTAGCACCGGCCACTGGAGTGAGGGGGCTTGAGGCTGCTGTGTCTAGAGGGAGCAGACAGTTCTAATGATCCCTGAAGAAATTCCACCTTGCACTTCCTGAGTCCTGAACGAGGTGAAGAACGGATGCAGCAGGAGGGAGACCGGCCATGCCTTGCTACAGTGATCCTCTGTGTCAGTCCTCAAAGGACCATCATCTTTTTGGACTGCCTGAAGCATCGTAAGAAAAGGAGGAAGAGTAGTCTTAGTGGAGAAATAGCCGAACCACCCACATGAACGTGGATGAGTGTCTGGGAACAGAAAAGTAGGAACCATTATAGCCAGAGCCTCGCTCAGGTATTGGCCTGTCACAATGCTCAGTCAGGGATCGGGTGCTTGAAGAATTACTAAAAGCAATTCTCATGCTATTACAAATGAGTATGCCATCCCTGCTTCTCATACACAAGTTGTCTTGAACCTTTTTTTTTTAATTTTTTGCAGTACCGGGAATTGAATGCAGGGGCGTTCTACCTCCGCGCTACGCCCCCCGGCCCTATTTTTTATACTTTATTTTGAAACCGGGTCTCACTAAGTTGCGGAGGGCCTCACTAAGGAGAGAGAGAGAGAGAGAGAGAGAGAGAGAGAGAGAGAGAGAGAGAGAGAGAAACAGGGAGAGAGAGAGAGAGAGAGCTGAGGCTGGCCGTGGATGGACCCGGATCCTCTGGTCTCCACCTCCCAAAGTACTGGGATTACAAGCGTGCGCCACCACGCCCGGCTGTCTTGAACCTTTTTAACGCAAATGTAAAAAATGAGAGTTTTAGCTTCACAGTGAGTCCAGTGACTGAGAACATAATGTGGCACAGTTGGTCCCTAGGGAAGAAGAGTTCAAGAACATCAGGCTGAACTCAAGGAATCTTACCGTATGCAGCTTTGCCAAGTCCTGGGGAGCTCAAGTAGGTCAAAGAGAAGGAATCCTGGAGTGGGAATCCCACCATTTACATTTTAATCATGGTTCTTTCCTTGCACTGAGATTAGGGGTCACTTACTCAGTGTCCCAGTCTCTCCATCTGTAGTGGGGGTCATCAGTGGGGTGGTAGAAATATGGAGGGGCTTTTAGAGAAGTACTGTGCATGGTTCCCAGTGGTACTATCCTTATTAACATAGTAATATTTCCTGGAAATGTTATCCTGGGTCAATCATAACATATTATAAAAAATTAGGAGAAATTGAACATGCAAGATTGGCATTATTCTGTCCTTGATACTATCTAAAGATCATCACTGGCTCACTGTGAATCAAGACTGATGGGTAGGAGACTCTTCTGGAGCCCCCCCCCCCCCAGGGCTATTTGGTGCTGCTTCTTCGAGGGCTAACATTGTCCAGAGACCTCCAAAATAGCGTAGCATTTTTTTAGCCCTCTTATTAAGCCAGACTGGGTGTTTAAATAATAGAGCTGTGAATTAAAGCCTTGAAGTGGATTGTGATTTTTAATAGAGGAAAATGGGAGTTTATGAAAATTATACTGTAACCAAGAGTTGTGTGCATGTATGTTAACACCAAACTGATACTCATTGTGATGTGAGACTACAATGCACCAATAAAAACATATTTAAAAAAAAGAAAATTATCCTGTAATGAGCTTCCAGCCAGTCTCATGGGTCCCGGGGCTTCCTGCGGCCGTCATCGTGCACAGATCAGTGTGAAGCTGTGCCACTTCTTCCCAGGTACCCCTTCCTATCAGCTCACTGGCCTCTGGGAAAACAGAGAGGACAACAGAGGCATGCTGCCTGCACTTCCTCCAGGTGGCTCATAACCTTTGGGCACAGTTGCTGGGTCCCAGGTCTCTTTGTCGTAACTCCAGCTGTTCTCTTCTTCTAAGTTATCCTCCAGAGTACCCTGGGGGAGTGCTCTTTAGAAAAGGAAGAGCTGGGCGTGGTGGTGCACGCTTGTAATCCCAGTACTTGGGAGGCTGAGACCAGAGGATCCGGGTTTGCTTCCAGCCTCAGCTACTTAGTGAGACCTTCTGCAACTTAGACCCTGTTTCAAAATAAAGAATACAAAATAGGGCTGGGGGTGTAGCCTGGAGGTAGAATGACCCTGGGATCAATCCCCATTACCACAAAAAAATAAAATAAGAAAAGGAAAGAAGAAGCCAGGCATGGTGGCACACGCTTGTAATCCTAGTACTTGGGAGGCTGAGACTGGAGGATCGCAGGTTTGCAGCCAGCCTCAGCTACTTAGTGAGGCCCTCTGTAACTTAGAGAGACTCTGTTTCAAAATAAAGAATAAAAAATAGGGCTGGGGGTGTAGTTTGGAGGTAGAATGCCCCTGGGTTCAATCCCCAGTTCTGAAAAAAAAAAAAAAAGAAGAAACAGGGAGAGAGAGTGGCTGTAAGGAGAACCAGCCAGGCCTGGGCCACCATGCTCTTCGCAGATAGGGCCTTGTGCTTCTGGTTACATGTCTACACCTATCCCTACCTTGCTTTGCTCTCATATATGCAGAGAATAATAACCAAAGCTCCAAACAATCCAAATATCCACCAGCAAGTCAGTAGATAACCTGTGGTATATCCATCAATGATATCCATCCACTCAGCAGTAAAGAGGAATCAATTGTTGATAAACATACCAGCATGCTAAATCCAAAAATAATTGTGCTGAGTGAAAGAAAGAAACCAGACCACCATCACCCCCAAAAGAGTACATGCTGTATGGTTCTGTTTGTATAAAATGCTAGAAAATGTAAGTTAAAGGAAATCTATTGCGATGGAAGGTAGGGATTATAAAGAGGCAAGAAGAATCTTTGGGAGTTATAGATACATGCGTTCCCTTGCGTTGGTAGTTTCACGGGTCTATACATAGGCTAAGACTTACCAAATTATAGATTTTAAACATGTGCATGTCAGTTATGCCTCAATACGACTGTTTAAAATACAGTTTCAAAAAATATGCAGTGAGTACATGCCAAAGATTTTCTTTAATTTGTGATGAGGGAACCAGTAGGAGAACAAAACCCATTCAAAGGAATGCAGGAAAGGCTGAGAATCTTCCAAAACTAGCTACCAGGGGTCGCTTGTGCTTTTAAGAATCAAAAAGACCCTCAAGCAGGATGCCTCTCTCTCTTCCCTCTCTCTCTCTCTCTCTCTCTCTCTCTCTCTCTCTCTCTCACACACACACACACACACACACACATACACACACACACACACACACACACACACACACACACACCTCCCACACACATCCCAGTAAAATAGTTGAAACTAAAGGTTTAACAAAAGCCCTAATAGCAGACAGAGGAAAAGGGCAGGTACTAAAATAGACAGTTTGATTGTCTACTGGCAATAGAATCCTCACCTTTGGAGTTACATTTTATACTTTTTTTTAGCAGAAAGTTGCAGAGATTATTGCAATTTATTAAAGTTATTAATGTTCTACAAATTAACAGCTAACTTCATGGATTTGGAGGCCTCATCACTAGCAAAAAGTTGGACAAAGATACATTTTCCTAGAGTCGGGCTGGTCAGTTTGGTAGCCACAAGTCACAGGTGCCCCAAGCACTTGAAATGTGGCTTAGTCTGATTTGACATGTGCAGTAAAGTGTAAAGTGCCAGCTAAAATTCAAAGACATTGTATAAAAAAGAATGTAAAGCATCTCAACAATATTTTATATTAATTACATGTTGAAAACATATATTGGACATGCTAGATTGAAATATTAGAATTAATTTCACTTGCTCCTTTTTCTTTTTGTTTAATGTGGCTACGAGGACATTTTGTTACCTGTGCTGCTTGCATTACATTTCTATTAGACAGCACTGCTCTAGCCAATAATCCTTAGGAAATCTGGTTGAATATTGCTCCAGTATGACATTGAAGGACACACAGTCCTCCTTTTTGCTTTATATCCAAATGTTGGCTAACTTTCTAATCATTTCTTACACCTGCCTCTCCACCCACAGACCTTAACCCTTAACCCCCATCTGTCTCTATACATCCTCGACAACCTGCCACACTGCAACCCAGGCAGTTGCTGAGACAGGTAAAGACATACCGTTCTGCTGCTTATGGGATGGACCAGACTCAGGGTCTGACCGGTCGAGCCTCACACCTGCCTGCCCGACTCCCATCAACCCTGCGAGGCCGAATGCTCTTAGCCTGCTGCCCTGCAGCGCCCTGTCCAGCTTGCTCCTTTTGGAAAGCTTCCTCTCCTAATCCTGTGTTTCCTTAGATTGAACCAGCCATTCCCTCACCTAGATGCAAGAGCACCCCTGTCCGCCTGAGGGAAGCTTTATTTATTTATGGTTCTAGGGTTGAACCCAGGGGCATTCTACCTCTGAGCTACACCCTCAACCCTATTTTTTTATTTTTTATTTTGAAACAAGGTCTCACTAAGTTTTTGAGGGCCTTGCTATGTTGCTGAAGCTGGTCTCTAACCTGCAGTCCTTCTGTCTCAGCCTTCCAAGTACTGGGATTATAGTTGTGGGTCGTCACACCCAGCTGAGTAGCTTTATTTAACTGGCTGCTTATGTGTATGTATCTTTTCACATGCAAACAGAGTTTACAAGGACACATTTTAGATTTTTTTAAGTTGTATAAACTCCTACTTTCTTTAGATATTTGTTTTTGTGTCTTTGGCTTTCAAACTTTTTTGTCATAATTCCCAAGAAATACAGCTTGTGTCTACTAATCATTCTTTCTTTCTTAATCATGTACAACTAACAATAATTTCACACAATAGTACTTACCTTCACTGTGTTCTGATTTGATTTTTTTTTTTTGTCTTGGTTATTGTGTTTGTTAATTTTTTTTTTGCGGTACCGGGGATTGAACGCAGGGGTGTTCTACCTCCGCGCTACATCCCCGGCCCTATTTTTTTATGCTTTTATTTTTGAAACCGGGTCTCACGAAGTTGCAGAAGGCCTCACTAGGTAGAGAGAGAGAGAGAGAGGAGAGAGGAGAGAGAGAAAGGAGAGAGGAGAGAGAGAGAGAGAGATCACGCGCGTGCGCATGCGCGCTGAGGTTGGCTGCGAACCCGGATTCTCCGGTCTCCACCTCCCAAAGTACTGGGATTACAAGCATGCGCCACCACGCCCAGCTTGTTAAATTTTTTTAAATGCTGTTTGTGACCATTAACTAGTCATGGTTTGAAGAACACTGATCTTGGACAACTTTCCCCCAATGTTTATGAATATAAACAGTCTATATCTCAATTCTGAAGTTTAAAGAAAAAAAGATCCCATGTTCCAATAATTTTGGGAACCACTGTAAGCTATGTGAGCTGTTGAAGGCTCTAAGGTGTCCTGCAGATAATACTCGAGCATAAAACACATTTTTTTTCCTTGCTTCATACTAATGAACTTCAAAAGGATCAGCATTTCTGGAGCCCACTAGGTTAGAAAGCACCATTGATCTAGGGATTCTGAATGATAATTTTATACCAAGTTATATTGTAATGGAGCTCTATGTTTAGACTTTCATTTGCTTAGCACCTTGCCCCCATGCCGTCACTAAAATGTGTTGTATTCTTATGAATACAGCTTTCGTTAGAGTCAGTGCAATTGTAAGTGATGACCCTATGAAGAAAATTGCTACTTTTAGGGTAATATTATCATTGAAGATGCCCTTTTATATTGTTAAATTGCCCGTGTATAGAAAGCTCGTGTAAATTTCTTTTGGATATTAGTATCTTGAGAGCATTGTCTCTTAAAGAATTTGCATGTAAGAATTTGGTTAATAGTAAAAATCACACAATTTGTCATGTTTCCCCTTTTTCTAGGAAGTTTCAATTTCTCAATTACAGTAATTATTTTAGATGGAACCCTGTGAAATTCCTTATTTTTTTAGTACCACTGAGCTACACCCCCAGCACTATTTTATTTTTTATTTTGAAACAGGATTTTGACAAGTTGTTGAGGCTGGCCTCAAACCTGCTATCCTCCTATCTCATCTTCCCAAGTACTGGGATTACAGGCATTCACCACCATTGCCATTTTTATGGGTCAGAAATGGTTGAATGTGGTTCCAACTAGTATACAGCCTAGTTTTCTTACAGCATTACTCTTCCTTCCATTTGTTTATAAATTTTACTTTTCTAATTTAAGAACCTGATGAATTAGTGCCTTTTATTATACACCACTTAGCTGTTTTGGAAAGCAGATGGGCTGTAATTGGGGGAAGGGGGAGCTGGGGATTGGGCCCAGAGTTATTCTACCTCTGAGCTATACCCCTAGCCCTTTTTAGTTTTTATTTTAAAATAGGTCTCACTAAGTTGGGATCTAATTTTAATAAATAAACAGTCCAGTTGTGATGCTCCAGTAACCATAGGATGTTTAAAATGCAGGTTTTTCTCTGACCGTCCTATTATTCAGTAATTAGGAATGCTATGCATTCTTAAAATACAGGAGTATTTTGAGGTTTTTTTTTTTCCTTTCCTGTAAAATCCCTAGGTGGCTAAAGAACAGCCAGGTTTAAAATATATCTCTATAGCCAATTCATATATATTTTTTTTCTGCAGTACTGGGGATTGAACCCTGGGCATTCTACCTCTAGGCTACACCCCCAGCCCTATTTTTTATTCTTTATTTTGAAACAGAGTCTCACTAAGTTGCAGAGGGTCTCACTAAGTAGCTGAGGCTGGCGGCGAACCCGGACCCCCTGATCTCAGCCTCCCAAGTACTGGGATTACAAGCATGTGCCAACACGCCTGGCTGCCCATTGACCAAACCAAGTGACATTTTTGGTTTTCTACATGAATTACAGAAAAATAATATCACAGAAACTACCTCAGCCCTCTAGGTACTTGCTTGCCAAACTACCACCAGGAATCCCATTACAAAGATACGCAGCAATTCCTAAAAGCATTATATCTAGCAGATGGTGTAAAATTTCTTAATATATTTCCCCGACAAATTCAGCGGCCTGGAGTAATTGTCTATGCCCTTTTCTTGCCTAAAGGTAATGCTCTGATTTATCTCAATGTAGTTTCTACCTGAAGAATTGCTTTGTCTTTTTTATTGACACAGAGAAGTTTTAGCTGGGCATGGTGGCGCACACCTGTAATCCCAGTACTTGAGAGGTTGAGACAAGAGGATCACAGGTTCAAAACCAGCCTCAGCAACTTAGCAGGGGTGGGGGGAAGCTTTAGAAGAGATGTATTAAGAAAAATAAAGCATAATACTATTCATTAAATTCACAAAGTCAAGGGTTGAAAATAAGAGAAAAAGTTGGGTTTGGGGTTTTTTTGTTTTTTGATTTTTGTTTTGGTAGTACTGGGGATTGAACCCAGGGGTGTTCTACCTCCAAGCTATACCCCCCAGCCCTTTTCAATTTTTGTTTTGAAACAGGGTCTTGCTAGGTTGCTCAGAGTCTTGCTACATTGCTGAGGTAGGTCTCCAACCTGTGATCCTCCTGTCCCAGCCTCCCAAGTATGGGGATTACAGGTGTCCACTGCCATGCCCAGCTGAGAAAAAGGTTTTAAGAATAAAAAATAAGGTATAAATGTGTCCATATTGTACAAATTAGGGGACTTTTTTAATGAAGAAAAGTACTTATCTTGGGTATTTTTAAAATAACATTCATTCTCTTAAGCCTTGGAACCCCCCTATTAGAGATTATACCAAAGAACTATGCTAATCAGAGCAGGTGGAAAATGGAAGTGGCTGGTGGCTGTCATTGTCCAGAGGGGGCACTGTGTATTTTTCTTTAGCCTTAAATTATAATTTAACCATATTTGTCCCTGTATATTGTTAAGTGATGTGTAAAGTCGGCTTTCTTTATGCCCCAGGCCACATCTTCCTCATTCCTAATTTGAGGTTTCAAGCTGTGGAATTCCTTTTCTTCCTCTATTACGGTCTCATCTACCTCTCTGAGGATTTATTAGGTCCCCAATTAGTAAATCCCCGCCATGTATCAGCCACTACGCTCGACACCAGAGATGCAGCAGTGAATAAGAACCTCATGGTCCCTGCCCTTGGCGTGTACTGAGTGGAAGAGGTGCGTGATTACCTTGGTCCTGGAGTCCCATGGAGCACACTGTACGAGTGTTCTATGACAGTGATGTCCCTGTGAATTAGCCTGGGCCCTCCCTCTTCTGTTAGCCTTTCTATCACTATTTGTCACAATCGGCACAGACTCTCTTATGCTGTATAGTAACAGCCAAAAATCTCAGCAACTTAAAATAACTCCCTTTCTCTAAATGTCCATCCTAGTTTGGCTGGAGACACCGCTTCTTGTGATAGTTGTCCTCATTGTGTGTCCAAAGCAAATGATGAAGTCACTATCTAAAGTATTGCCTTCCTTACAA
Source organism: Glis glis (assembly GCA_004027185.1). NCBI lineage: Eukaryota > Metazoa > Chordata > Mammalia > Rodentia > Gliridae > Glis > Glis glis. The sequence goes on along the minus strand of PVJS01005438.1, from coordinate 7,506 downwards.
CAGCCTTACTTACAACTTCTGCCTGAAAATGACACCACTTTTGTTCACATCTCATTTGCCAAGGCAAGATCCATGACTAAGCCTGACTCCAGGGGCTGAGGAAATGTGCTCTTCCCCTAGGACGGGGATTGGATGTTCACACCACACCACACCCTGTGAGCTCTTTCATCTCTGCATTCATGTAGCTCTTAATGGTACGTGATCTTTTCACCCTTATATTGTTACTTAATATTGCAGGTGTTTATGTCTCCCTACTTAGATTGTAAATTTCTTGGAAGTCAGCACCATGTCTTACATTTCCTTGTATGTGATGGAACGTGATGTTATCTGTTAGTCAGCTTGTCATAGCTGTGACCAAGTACCTGACAGGAACAACGTAGAGAAGGAAAGGTTTATTTTGGCTCACGGTCTCAGAAGGTTCAGTCCATGGTCAGTTGGCTCCAAAGAAGAAACATCATGGTTGAGGAAAGCTTCTCGGCTCATGGAAACCAGGAAGCAGAGAGACAGAGACAGACAGACAGGAAGGGACTAGGAAGAAGATAAACCCTTCCAGGGCACGCCCCAGTGACCCACTTTCTGAATCCCACCTCCCAGTAGTTCATTCAAATATCAGTGGATTAATCCATTGATGAGGTCAGAGTCATCAATATCCAATCATTGCCTGAAGACCCCATCCTGGAACTTGCTTCCAGATCCAAACCCTAACACTACTCTTACGTTGGATGCTTAAAAATACTTGGGATTGTATGAAGGAGAGGTTGAAAGAATAAGCAGAATTGTGTTCCTATTATCATATGCTTCACAGTTCACTAAGGTCTGTGTACATCACCTTCTTTAGGCCTGTTAGGGATTTAGCACATAGTATCATGGTGCTTTTAAAGATGAAAAACCCAAGACCTAGAACTTCTACATGACTTGCTCGGTGTTGTACAAAAAAGTGGTTGAGCTCTGTCCGAAACCTTGAGTCCTCACTGCTGGCCAGCCCGTGCTGGCCTACTTGCTTTAGTTGTTAATGTGGATGCCCAGTTTTCTTGTGATCAGTATCACATAGAGGAAAGGGAGGGGAAGCTTCAGAAAAGGAGTCTGAAGTCCCAGGCCTGGTATATGGTGCCACCAAAGCTGAGGGGCACCCAGTAACACCTCCCAGCTCGCACGCAGCAGGTCAGCGTGTTCATTTCCTGTAGCTTCCATAACACGTTACTTACTGGCTTAAAACACAAACTTACTGGCTTAAAACAACAGTAATTTATTCACTCACAGTCTAGAGGCCAGAATGCAGGGCTGCGCTCCCTCTGCACGCTCCGAGTCTGCTCCTGGCCCCTCTCACGCTTACTGCTGGTACTCTTTGCCTGCAGCCACACCTCGTCAGTCTCTGTCTGCATCTTCACATCCCCTTTTGCTCCTCCTGTGTCTGGTCTCTCTTTCTCTCTTAGAAGGACATGTATGATTGGATTTAGGGCATATACTTGGATACTCTAAGGTAATATCCCCACATAAGAAGTGTTAACCTCATCACAAAGACCCTTCTTCCTTTAAGGTAACATTTGCAGGCTCCAGGGATGAGGAGCCCACAGCACTGTCCCATACTCTGATTCTCCCCCACCTGTACCACGGTGCTGGGCATAGTGGGCTGGGGACAGAGGATGCTTCCTACAGGACCTCCTCTCATCTGTTTTTCTCAGTGGCATTAAAAACATACAGTATTTATGAAATAATTTATCATCCTTTCCTGGAAGGGTTATTTCATTTCATGGGTGAACAGTTTATTGCCAGAGAACTATGTCTTCCCTGAAATGATGTATAACATGATGTGGTGTCTTGAGTCTCTAGACACTTGGATGTTTTTTTCTCTCTGCCATTTAAAGTGGAAGCTGGTGTAATGTAGGACATATTCATTCATATTCTGTTCATCTCAGGAGATCTGCACATGGAAAGGTGACTGGGGCACTCTCTGACCCCATATTTGTCCATTTCTAAACTAGTATATGGATCCTGATATGTTAGCGCTCGTGAACGCCAAAACATTTTAGTAGATAAGAAGTCTTGATAAGTAGTATGCCTATGAAGAAAAAGAAATAATTGTATAATTGGCAAGGAAACTAATACAGAGGTACAAACCAAGAAATAACAAAGCCATTTCTCTTCTCAGAAGTCTTTGTGGTTTCACAGTATATTCGATGTATGCCTTCAGAATCAAAGATTCTGGCCTAGTTTATTTATAAAGCAGTCTCTGTAGACATTTGCCTTATTTTTAGGACATTTTTATCCTAATGCTAGCCTAGTGAATACAGGTAACTTACCATCTCTGATCTAATGACAGTTGTGAAGAACTGTGAGACCAAAGCCAGGTCTGTTCTGTGATCCGTTAGTCATGTCTGCTATGGTTGTAGAGAAGGATGGCATAGGCACGGGCAGCATCTGTTGAAATAATTCTTGGAAGATACTTCACTTAGGCCCTTACACTGTCAGAATGTCCCTAGAATCATGGGTTAACAGTAACTTTTACACAGGAAAGTTAAGAACTGAAAAAAAAATTGTGAATTCTTGAGAATCCTCTCAACACTTACCATCATATCAGAAATTTTGTAGTTTCTTGATGAATGTCTCCTGAAGGAAGAAATGAAACAGAATTGTTTTCCTAGAAACCTGTGACCAAGCTTACAAAGGGAAAACTTGCTTTTAGGAACTTCTGGTGAATCAGGAGGGCCCTGACCCTGTAGATCCCGGGCACAGAGCTGTAGGCATTGTTCAGAATGACCAAGAACACCCGGTACATCCTCTGTGGGTAAACAGCCTAAATGCAGAGCTTGAATGCTAAGTCTTTAAAACATTTGCATTGTCTAACAACAGACGCATAGTGCCTGCGACAGTGAGGCCTTTTGTGTTGTTTGCCACCCCACTGAAAGGAGTCAAGTGGACTTTTAAGATTTGAATCCCAGTGCTGCCACTGTTTACGGGTTCTTGGGCAAGTTACTTAACCCTCTCTGTGTGTGTTCGCTCCTCAGTTAATAGCATCGCCAGCCTTCTAGGACTAATGGGTGATTCTTGTCAAAAGTTGAGAACAGTGTCCAGCGCACTGGTCCTTTGTCCCTCTTTCCTCTTCCTGTCCTCGCCCCTGGCCTCTGACCCCTTGCAGGCTGTGTTCCCAGCTCTGCCTGGGTTTGGCCAGTAGGAGGCGCTGGAGGAAGGAGGATCCCAGACCCCTCTCCCCTCCTCTGCCCTGGGTGGCATCACCCACAGCAGCCGAGTCTCCTGGGGACTCCAGCCACCTTTGCATGGCCAGCCATGTGCGGCTCCTCTGAGTAGCGCTGGCCCCCAGGCCTTGTTCTACCAGCCCCTCCCCCAGCCCCTCGGCCTGGAAATGTCAGTAGCTTCCTGACGTTGCAGGTCTCTGAGCTCCTCCCTGTCCCCATTCACTTTCAACTCTTCCACCAACATGTCACAAATGCCACCAAATTTCCTTGTGTCTGAGATTTAGAACAGTTTTGTTTTACTGGTTGTGCCCTGATTGATAAGCACCGTGTAAGCATTTACCATCATTATTTTGTTGTTGTTGCCGCTATCTTTGTCTTGTATGCTTCAGAGGAAAAACTGAGGCTCAGAAGGTGAATTGAACTAACCAGGTTCCTGCCGCTAGTGGGTAACAAATCCCAACTTTAAACCCTTTTCACTAAATCTCGCCTACCAGCCTTTGGACAGGTGGGAATCTTCAATTCTGATTAGCTTGGATGTATAATTTGTTGTCTTAGGACCTTGCTCCTCTTTGGAGCCCCACACATCTGAGGCTCTACCTGGACATGGGCTGAGGATGCCGCCATCCCAGCTGCCAGCGTATGCTTTTAGAGTCATTGCTGTTCATGTGGAGACCGACCTGACTCATGGGGCTCCACCACCCTGGAGGTTGGGGTGTTAAAGATTGTTATGTCCCCCAAAGGCCCACATGTTAAAGCCTTGGTCCCGAGGGTGGTGCTTTGGGAAGGTTGTGGAAACTTTCAGAGATGGGGCCGAGAGGGAGGTCTTCACATCACTGAGAGCCTGACCTTGAAGGGGATTGTGGGACCCCAGACCCCTCCTCCCTCTTTTTCCCCCTGGTCATGTAGTGAACAGCCTTGTTCTGTCATACACTCCCTCCCGCCATGATGTGCTACCTCATCACATGCCCAGAACAATGAGGCCAGTTGATCAAGAACTGGAACCTTCAAAAACTGTGAGTGAAAATAAACCTTTTCTCTTAATAAGTTGATTAATCAGGTATTTTGTTATAGTAACAGGAAGCAGACTAACACAAAGATCATTGATTACAAGCATCAGAAAACAATTTGGTCTTAAGCAAGAGATAATTTGATTGTCTTCCAGAACGCTGAGGCCAAGGGACAGCCAAGCATTGAAAACAGACCAAGAGCTGATGTAGGGTCAAGACTTCTGCCTTTTACCTTTCTTCTTGGCTTCATTCTTTTTCTAGTTTTTAGTTCATATACTTTATAAAGTGACCATGTATACCCCTTTTCCAGCCCATGTAACAGTACAGTCTCTCATCAATTTCTTGACAGAATAGACTGTAACCCAGCATAGGCCAGGTGTCCACCCTGGCCTCATACAAAGCTCTCAGCTAGGGGCCCACTGTTGCCACCCGGGTTATGGTGGAATGGAAATACTCAGAAAAGGGGGCCAGCACAGACAAGCCAACAAGTACCCGTTATAGAGCCCATTTCAATATTTCAAACAGCCTAACTAGTAACCATCAGAATAGCAACTGCCTACCGTTTGCCAGGCATCGTGCTACTTAAGTTGCACTTGCTTTTTTTGTTGTTGTTTATTTTATCTTTAATTTTAGTCCTCACAACAACCTCAGGAGGTCAATATTATTATTATTTGGATTTTATAGATGAGAAGAGGCCAACTGGGAAATTACAAATTTGTGTGACATAAGGCTTCACAGCCCCACTAAAATGTTAAGAATCTTTGTGTCTATGGGAATTAAGGTGTATCACCTCAGAGCAGCAGCACCAGTTAATACTGGTCAGAAGTTATGATTCGTGGTTAAATACACCCTTGGTTAGTAGAAGAAAAGAAAATGTGGGGACAAATCAAGGTAACATATGTACAAGAAATAGGTGTTAAAGTTACCTTTCCTGGGTGGCTAAAATAATAAAATGATTCTTTGGTGGTTAAAAGGACCAATTTGGTTCAACCACTACTCTTTAAAAATAAAGAATTTTGCTGGAGGTAAGTAATTTAGCTCCCTTGTGGGAAGTTCCTTCAACTTCTAAGATGATGCAGAGTTTGGAATTACTGATTCGGTCTTCTGAATAGATCAGGAGTCTTTAAATATACATTTCCATTCAATTAATAAGTCATGGGTTCTTTTAATTTATCATCAGTGCCGTCAGAAGTCATTAAAGTAGACTGTGCTGTGAGCATTCACTTCTGTCCTTTGGGTTAATCCTGACACATTACACATGTCATATTTTTCTTGAGATCTAAAACTGGGATTGCTTACAGTAAAAATTGGCCACTGGAGGGTTGTGTTCCTAACAAGAAATTGTAAGGCTTGCTTTAGTGATGGAGTTTTCCCCTTTTTTCTTTGACAAATGTTCTACAGGAGTGGAGAATGTAGAATCTGTGGTCTGGGAGGCCAGGGATGCTAACCCTGGAGTACACATCAGAATCAGCTAGGGGTCTTTACAAAGCACAGCTGGCTTTAGCCCCTCCTCCGGTTTCTAATTCCGCAGGGCTGGGCTGGGGCCCGAGAACCTGCATTTCCAACAAGTTCACAAGTGATGCTAATTCTGTCTGTGGACCACAATTTGAAAAACACTGCTCTAGCTGAAGAGAGACTTTGCTGAGACGAGGCATGAATGTTTTCAGTCTTGCAGCTTCGAGAGAAGGTGATGAGGGTGGCAGATTTAAATAGCCAGTCTGTTTCGCCACAAGGCCTCACTCTTTGCTAGGAACTCAGTTTGGAATGTATGAGTCTCTTTTCTCTGAGGTCGAAAGAAAAGACATAAGGGAGGATTTGCCATTATGATAATGATGTTTAAAATTTAGGGCCCCTTCCAAGGCTCCTGGGAAGAGGCCTAGAAATGAGTTCACATGGTATTTGTAAAATTTGCCAAAGGCAGATATTTTTGTATTCTTTTTCTTACAAAGAGCCCTAGAAATTGTTTAAGCTTTAGGTCCCACAAAACCTAGGTCAGCCCCTAATTAATCTACTGTTGATTAATATAATTTATTTATATATACATCATCTCAGAGAAGATAAGCTTCATATGTGAACTTTGGAACTTTGAATGAACTCAATGGAGCATTTAAGTAGATGAAAATTCAACTTGATCATAGCTTGACTACTAAGCAGTCAGTTCCGTGTGTGTGTGTTCAAATGCACACACGTATACATGCATGATACATTAATTTGTGACAAGAGCAAAAGATTTGGAGATTGAGACCGGTTCATATTTTGGCTTTACCTCATACCCTTTAGTTCACTCATTCTCTCTGAACTGCTTTGGTCTATAAAAAAAGGTGGTGTTCATAAGAAGAGCTAATTTAATATGGTTAGCAGGGTGCTATGATGACATGATAGACATAAAGTGCTCTGAAGATATAAAATGCTACTCAAATGTTAGTACTTAGTAACTATTAGTATTTAGTATTTAGTTGCTAGCAAATGGTGCACCAATAGTTCATATTAGTAAAATGACTAAAAGGCCATTCTGCTAGGTCGGGAGTCAGCAGGCCTTTTCTGCAAAAGGCCAGACAGTAGGTATGTTAGGCTTTGTGGATCGTTCAGTCTCTGTCCTAACTACTCAACTCTGTCATCGTTAAGGCAGACACAACCACAGATGAGATGTAAATGAAGGCACGTGGCTGCATTCCAATAAAGCTGTATTTATAAAGACAGATGCACTATGATGATTGACCAAAATCGATCTGAATTAATGCTGCCCTTCACAATTAGGAACTTCCAGTTGAGTGAAAAGGTAAAATGAACACTAGCAATTATAAATGATATTTTACTTTAAACCCGAACACTGAAGGATCAAAATGCTGGCAAAGTGTTTCTGCTTTAGTTTCTAGTTATCCTCTCTAATATCTCTTTGTTGAATGGGGAAACATAGATGGAGTAGGAAAAGCAAAGTGGAGAGAAGGAGAGGGGCAATGTTAAGAATAGTTAAAATGCAAAACTCCAGCTTGTTTCTTTTTATGCTTCTTGGCACCAGAAGTGGTGATAATAGGGTCAGCTCCTGTGTAAATTCTCCTCTGAAATTCAGGCATCGACAGCAAGTTCCTAATGGATTTTGTGACCACCAGGAAATTAAAGTGGTTCTATTTTGTAATCTCCTAATTGGTTTTTAAAGAACACTGAAGCCGGGCATTGTAGCACACACTTGTAATCTCAGTACTTGGGAGGCTGGGACCAGAGGATCCGGTTCGCAGCCAGCCTCAGCTACTTAGTGAGGCCCTCCACAACTTAGTGAGACCCTGTTTCAAAATAAAGAATAAAAA